>VZRJ01010912.1:677853-704663 GCA_013397565.1 Ptilonorhynchus violaceus | reverse complement strand
AAAGAGAGAGAGAGAGAGAGGGAGGGAGAAAGAAAAGTAGTTCAGCCAACTTCCCCTTCCTGGCTCAGAGATGGCAGAGCCCCTTGTAGTGTATCTTTTATCAGTTCTGTCTCTGCTATTTTTTTTCTGATCCAGAAAGTCCTCTACAAAACAGGAAAGCACAAAAAATGAAATAAGTCCACTTCTATATACCTAAACAAGCATTGAAATGTGCAGATACCATACACTTACCTAGTTTGTTTCCAACAAATCTTCAAATCAAACAATCAGATTATGGAGAGGCTACCTAGGTCATTTGTGTGAATGAAAATTACAAGAACACTGACATTTCCAAACTATCCATGCCAGATGCCATACACATGCTCCCTAGGTAAATAATAACAGTAATTCATACATAAAAGTGTTTCCACCCTATGAAAGGTAGAAAGAAATACAAGAGATTCTCTTAAAGAAAAAGTTGAGGACTGCTTCACTCCTTGGCAGGCACAAATAGTGCCTCTCTTCCCCCTTTTTTCCTGGATAGCAGCCCAAGCCCACCCCCTGCTCCAATTCCCTTTAACAAAGGACAGAACACAAATGCAGAAGACCACTGTGAGCTGATACTTTTGTTTGGTTTCACTTGGGAAAAAATATTTTAAAGGAACAGGGACAATAAAGAGGAAAGAAAGTGGGATGTGAGAATGAGAGAAGAGAAACCAGAAGGATAAAGCAGAGAAAGATCTGAGGAAGAATAAATTCTATTTCTTTATGGTTCTTTATGGTCTGTTCATTGAGATGTGTACAGCAGGACATTTATACAATTATTTCACATGAGTATGAAGTTAATATTGCTGCAGATAGGGAATCAGAACAGTCTAACACAGCAGATGAGAACGCATTTCATCAATGTTTGTTTGGGGACAAGACAAAATATGCCAGAGTTTCCCTCTGTTTTAGATCAGCCTAAAGACACTTTCTGGGTTGGGAACCTGCAAAATGCCTCACACACCACGAACGACTCGCACAACGGTCTGGCAGGTCCATCAGAGTCCGTTTGCTGACACCTCCCCTTTCCTGGCTGGAATTCGGCCAAGATCCACGGCCCCAGCCAGGCGCAGTCTCCTTCGCAGGTGCACACGCGGTGGAAGGCACAGCGTGGGGAACAAACCTGCGGGGTCGTGGGCAGCACCACTGCTCAGCCTCCATTGAAAAGAGATGGGCAAGGGTTCCGTTTGTGCAGTGTTAGCTGCAGCAAGCCCGGGGATTTTAGATTAGCTGCTTGATGCTGGAATTTCCACCCTCGTTGAAAGCAGACACCGCCGTATCCATAGAGTTTCCAGAAGAAAAATATACAAAGCAAGCCTGACTCTTCTATTGATTTTAAGGCACGTGCGGCTCAGTGAGAAACGGCAGAATTGTTCCTGATTTAGGTCATAAAAATGCAAGATAAACCCAGAGGAATCCACAGTAAGAGAGAAACAAAAGAGACTGGCTATTCGTTTGTGATACTCCATTCTTTATGCTATGAAAAAGAAAAAAACGCCTGCAAAATACAGAAAGTATTTATTTGCTGCTTAAGTAAAATTGTAGAATACATTCTGCATCAAGGCTAAACATGGTACTATCTAGAAAATTATGCAGGTAAGAGGATTTGAAGATAAGCCTAGAGATTCTTCTAGTCCTAAAGCCATTTGTGGCTTTATTGGGAGTTTCTTTTGGGTGTGTCTGGTTTTAAAATATTGTGCTTAAATATGTCAGCCTTTGTGTTATAAATATATATGTACATGTATTTAGACCATTTTTAGAAGACACTAAGTGAATCTAATGAATTGTTCTAAATTCAGGTTTAATATTTGAGTAGCAAATCTATGAATAACATAGTGACCTCAAAATTAGTGAGGTCTAAACATGTTCAGGACATTCTATAAATTTCTACATTAATTACGAAGCTGGGTTCTGCTACCCAAAAATTACATTTGGGCAGACTCTCTGACATGTTTAGGTTTGATTCCCTCTCCCAGAAGAAGGAAAAAAGTAATATAAAATGATTATTAAAAGACCCCCTCTCTCCCCATTAGTCAATTCCTTTATTGAAAAGCTTGTGCTTGGTTGATTAATATGAAATTACGGAAGCTACTTGCAGTTTCTTTAATAAACTTTCTAGGGAAGATTGGTTCAGGCAAACAAAGTAAGCAGACCAGAGAGCTACCTCCAGTCTAAATGTGAAAAGGAAGGAGGAATTCAGCATGTCTATAATTCTCTCCTCGCAGAAACCGAACTCCAGGCTCAGTTCTGCAGCAGAGGGAAAATGTCTGGACTGCTCCTGGCTGACTCGTACACTCTAACACAGGTACGGAGCCAAAGCAGAGCAAAGAATTCCCAGAAGTCTCATTTCCATGCAAGAAATGATTGTTCAGAAGAGCTCAAGGATACGGCAGAGAATACATCAGGTGAGAGTGAGGTGTCTGTCAGAGTGCAGCCATGGCACAGAACTCCACGGAGGCTCCCAGGGACTGCGATAGACAAAACTGCCCCAAGAGCTGTGGTGAATCACTTTGCCCAAGTTATGTGAGAGGACACCCTGTACAGCAGAAGTTTGGTGTTCTGAAAGAGAGAAAACACTGAGCTGTTTGCTCATGCTCCTTGTGGTGCCTGCATTCCCAAGTCAGAGAACATGGAAATACTTCCTGGGTGTTCTGGTTCCTGTTTTACTTTATTTGGAGTTTGCACCAGTAAACACACACCTTCCCTATCTGTCCCTTAGTCTAGCTGCCAGGGGCTATCAGATTTTTCTTCCTTGTTCCTAATTATTGTTACAGCCATGAGGGAGATTATTTGACTGAGCTGTCTAGGATAAATGAGCCAACTCTTCATCCTGAGCACAAAACTCTTCATCCTGAAGCTGCCTCCATGGATGAGTTAAAAACTTGCCATCCAGCTATTCCAACTACTAATGTATCAATTACAAACCATGTAAACTTATGACTAGGACTGAAGCTGGATGTGTGATGATAAAAAGCCCTGCAGTAAGACAAGGGCTCCGTGATGTTATGATTTATCTGGCAGTTCTTTCTACATGATCCTGTGTGGATTGCAATCAGCCAGTGAAGTAATGCAGAGGGCCTTTCTCCCTCTGGAGCCATGGAGAGTGTTGCCATTTATTTCAGAAGGAATAGAATCAGACTCAAATCCTTAATTTGTGCATTACTTGATCTCTGTACTGAGAGCTGGTTGGCTGACACTTGGATTTGGAAATCAAGGACTCTCTCCTGAGAGAAACCAGAGGTGTAAGAAAAGCCATATTGGAACCTCTGACATAATTTGGGCAAAATTCAGCATGTTCGTGATCGCTAGACTTTGATCTGCCACCCCTCAAGAGCTACACTCTGTTTGATGAATGAGACTCTAATTGAATTTAAGCAAATAAATTGCAGGTTACAAAGCAAACTCCAATGTTCTTATGCATTTTGATGCTTCCATATTCCCATCTTAAGCAACCAAAAAGAAATAAGACACAGGCAATCAGTTGCTTTACATCCACACCTTGCTTTTTATAGGGAAGCATGACAGGTGTGTTTTATTACAATTGTATGTTTATCATACAATTTACATACAATTGTATGTAGAGAGATAGAGCATTAAACCTCAGATATTTCTTTTTCCTTATATCTCATATTCATAAGAAAAGAAAGAGGGTAGGCACAAAAATTATATATAACTACTAGAAAAATTTTCATCTGTTTTGCCAGAATTTATAGAAGTTTCTGGTTTTTTCTTTTCTCTTCTAGGGTTTCGAAGTATACTTCTCTGTTGGAGGAGGGGGAACAATCTTAACCATATGGCTCATCCCAAAGCCTTCAGAGTTCTTGAGTCAGGCATCTAAAATCAATACATTTCTTTAATAATCATGAGGTGTGGATAAAAAAGATGCTGACATTTTTATTTGGATTTGGAGTTCATAGATTTCATGTTTCCTCACAGAAATGTTCAGAGGGAGAGGCTTTCTTCTTTTAACAAATGACAAAGTTTGGGGAATTAACAAGACCAAGTTAAGCTTCTGAGAAACATCTAAAATATCATTACCACAATAACAAAATCATTAGATTGAACAGAATTACTTTGTATCTTTATTGTTAATTGTGCTGAACTTTAATTTTGAAAATAGTTGTCCTGGTTCCTGTTTTTAAAGACAGAAGGACCTGGTTCAACTGTTCAACCTGTTTAGAGAATGTGTTGGTCACCTGCAATTCTGCATTTGCACACACTTGCTCAGTTCTGATTGCATAATTATTTCGTTAGCTGAGGGAAGTAATTAATAATGCTGATGACAATTTTTTGGTTATATATTTCTTGCCACAGATCTCAGAATTGCCTACCAGCACTAATGAACATGAAGAGACAACCTTCATTGTACAGAGGGGACAGTCAAAGCCCATCTAATACTGAAGAACCTCACAGTTATATGCTGCTACTTGGATTATGTTGTGGTTTTTATTAAAGCTTAAAATTACAGAATTTGAAAGATGGTACCGTCTCACCATGGGAGATTAGAAATGAAAGTAGCAATAAATTAATATAAAATAACTCCTTGTGTGTGCACAGGTATAGTTTTAAGCACATTTTATGTGAATCTTGTGAGAGTTGGGTGGAAGAACATGACCTATTTTTTCTGATCACACTGATCACCACACTGGCAGAGCTGAAGTGGCTGCATCATGCTGGGAAGTTGCATCCAGTGCCCATGGAAGTAAAGCTCTAGTGGGACCCAGGAACCCAAGCCCCCAGCCTGGTGCTTTGACCATTACTGTGCCTTTTCCCAAAATGGGACAGTGTCTCTGAATTTAGTTTCACACAGAGTCAGTCATAGGTGTGGCCCTGGGAGTTATGACTGGGATGGTTTTGGTATGATTGAGTCTCTGGGTATAATCACAAACTCAATCAGACTCAATAAGCTTTTCCTTTCCTACAGAAGGTGCCCATGAGACAGATTAATTTCCATACAGTTTTCAGATAAACATATGCAATGTCCAAGTTCATAATTGCTTCAGTCTATGATAGATGTGGCACAGACTACAGCTGCATTACTTGATTTTGCCTTAAGGCACCCCAGTCCCCCTGGTAGTATCAGCATTTGAAACACACAAACTACCAAATCAAAGAGGACTTTCCCTGAGCTTGTTACAAGTGAGGGACGGCTAGTAATGATTAAAGGGGGACACTCTAACTCACCAAAGTATCCCAAACTCTATGGGACATACTGGGTGTATATCTACAAGGTGGGAAGCATCTTGTACAGTTTATAGCACATCATTGTTCTTGTGTGCCATCCTCCTTCCTCCACCACGTGAGGGGTTTCTAATTTAAAATTGATTTTTCTTCTTCTAAATGCTATTTTGCACCACTAGCTTATTAAAATCTCTTAGGGTTCCTCACCTTGGGAGTTCACTGCAGGTGTATGCATTCAGAAGCAAAAAGTTTACTAAAAGTTCAATTTACTAAATAAATAAGCAAAGCCTTAGTGTAGGGTTTTCAGACAGTATTCAGAGATGCTTTTCCAGAGGTCTGAACAACCTTGTGCACTCCAAAATAATCCTGCCTGGTAAAGGGGGGATGAGAGATTTCAGAAGACATCCACAGTATGCATATTATTCCAGAGAGAAACCTTGCAAATATGGTTTTTTAAACCCGAGGGCTTATGAAAATTTATAGTGTTTGGCACCCTCTCTCTCACTGTGCAGCAACCAGGCAGGAGCATCACCAGCAGTGTGGGACACATCTTGGGAATTATTGAACAGAAATAGCTGGGGCATGGAAAAAGTGCTCAGGAAAACTCCTGTCTGGAGGTCACTGTCTTTTACCAGACCTGGATGATTGAGGGGTCTTTGAGAGCACAATCCCTCAAGGGCTATTCTACTATCAGCTTGTTCAGCTTTTTTCAGCTGAACTTAATTTTCCCTTAGTTCTAGAGCTGAGCAAAATCACATGACAGAATCATATGTTATAACCATATGGCATAATAATTTTTACACGCATAGCAGCAACAAGCTGATAGTCTGTGTATTCTGACATATTTATAGCCCTGGTATAATGATGCAGGAGGAGAGCAGTAGCCTCCTAAGTGAGGACATGAGATGCAGTCCAGTGAAGTACAGGCACAGGATGATATTAAAGATTTCAGGGTGATAAACCATTCACCGCAGTGAATGAGCCAGGCAGAGCTTATTTTATATTAATTAGATAATTTGGAGTGTGAATATTTGTGTATTATAACTGTACTACAACTAATTAACTGTGTGTTGTATATTAGCTAACATGTAAAGATTTTAATTAGACTAAAAAATTCTTGGCTTGTGTGTTCCTCCTTTGCCAATAACAAGATTTTGCACATAAAACTCTCTCCATCAGTCTTCCACTTTCTTCCTTTCCTTTTTATTGTGATGCCACAAAACTTTTCCTACCCCTTTGTAAGTGCGTGCACTCACTGACACAGTGATAGGCCCAAATAATTTTTGTCCCTTCTAGGGGTGGCAAGAGGCCAGACATTTGATACTTCTGTGCCAGGGGTCCAAAAACCAAGGGTGTGTTCTTCAAGACCAACAGCCCCAGCCCTCGATACGCCCATCACTGGCACACTGTGAATGTGGGACTTGCAGAGCTCAGCTCCCCTCCGTTCCCCTGTGAATCCAGGGAGCACCAGGACTTCTCCTTTCCTCCACGACCCTAGACAAAAGAGGGTGAGGAGAGGATGGGGAAAAGCCACCACGCCGCGTTGTAGGTGACAGGCTCATCAGCAGAAAGGGTCCCATGAAGCAGCTTAGCATCCTGCTCCATCCCCGCCTCTGCACCCAACCACTGTGGAAAACTGGAGAAACCTGAGCTGCCCTCCCCTCCTGACCCCTCACAGGGGTGCTTTTCAACCAGCTGAAGGAAGAAATTGAGCTTACACACAATGATAGCCACCCTGTTTGTTTCCAGAAACATTTTCCCACATCTTCTGTGGTTTCAGTTTTAAAAAGGGCAAGATTTTCAAGGCTGGGACTCGTCCTCAGGCATATATAGGTACACAGTGCCTAGCACGGCCAGGGGTCTGAGCTGACAAAAGTCTCTGTATCCTACCAAATCAGGCAAAGCAGCAACAAAAATGTCAGTCCTTCCTCTTTACATGAGCTTATGTTAAAAGAATAAGCAAGTACTTGGCCAAGAGGAGAATTTCTTCTTCCTCTGGAGTGGTGTCAGCCAGCAGAATTCACCACTCCAAAGAGCACCCGGACTGCTGTTGAATTTAAACAAGGGGGGTTGAATGGTCTCGATCAGGCGATGCTTGTGGCTGGTGCAGCTGTATGGAGACAAAAGGAAAAACTGAGAAGGACTGAAGCTCTTATAGCATGACACGGATGATTTAACCCCTAGAAAGAACAAACCAAGGATTGGGAACGCACTCGTGATGCAGATATTTCTGGACCATAAGAAAAGTAGGAAGAGAAGGAATTGAAGTAAACTCCAAGTAAAATAAACAAACTGGAAATAACTGAATAGATAATCTGGGAAACTCCGTGGAAGGACCATAAGAGCTTTCAGATTCCCAACTGCAAAACAGCAATACACGCCAGGAATGTACACAGCAGGACACTGTTAGCCCACCTGGTCTAACAGGAATGTATTTCAAGGATTTGTAACTCCACAGTATTTGTGGATTTTTGGGATCTGAAGAAAATGTTGCAGCTTTACGACTGTTTTTTCCTCACATTTAAAACTTGGGGGGTGTATTTCCTTTGTTTTGGTGGAGCTGAGGGGAGTGAACCTCGGATGTCTGGAACATCCCTCCTCCTCAGTCTGAAAACAAAAGCAAAGCAAACACAGATGAGATTTCACTCATGCACCCACTGAAGAGGACTAAGGCCAGCTTCTCATTCCTCTCTCATTCTCTGCCTCCAAATTCTACCCTGCCCTCTGGAGAAAGTGAATTGTTACAAAAAGGAGAGTGAGACGTGAAGATTTATTTAGGTGTAATTACAAAACACTATGAGATCCCGAGATGAGAACTGTGATAAAACTGAATCCAAAGTCCTCTGAAGCCCAAAAGGATATCTTTAATTTATGGGACAATGGAGCAGGCCCCTATATACTGCAAAAATTACTACTGAACTTTACAGAGTAAACGACTGTGGCAACAGATAAGTCAGGATGCACACAGCACTATGAAACCAGAATTAATTACCCTTTCATGTGCCTTTGCATTGTATTATTTCAAAGATATATTCTTGTTATCCTCGTCTAAGTTATAGGCTGTTAAATTATCGGCACGAAGATTGCAACAACTGAAAACAAACCAGGAACAATGGTCTGAGCTTCTCTGTGTGTGAGAACAGGGCAAATGGCAAAGGCTGTTTCTCAGTGCTGAGCTGAACATAACATATATAACAAGTGACAGCAGCCCCAGTCAAATCACCACAGCACGGAGAGACAATACTCCCCCAGTGTCGGGCTCTCTGTGCTGAGAGCAATTTTCAATTAATTTTCCTCATTTACGAGGTAGATGCTAGAGCAGTTGTGAAGGAGTCCAAAAGCTCAGTGGTAAATGAAAAATCCTCTTCAGTCAACGTGCTTCTCCCAGGAAGCACGGGCAGAGGCAGTTTGATAGGTTGTTTCTTTAGAGGAGAGACAGACAGATGTGTTCTGTTCCTCCATTTACTCACAAATGAACACACACAATAGATCAGGTTGTCCTAACAGGCACACAGGAATTTTCATGCAGTTCCCTGTGCAGCTCCCTCGAGTTGCTACTGGCCAAGAAAGCGGAAAGTTTTAAAGGAAATTGTGTGGTTATGAGTGAATTTTCGCAGGATGGGTTTAATTCCCACTGGACACTGACGTGACAGGCACTGGCACACACTCCTCTACGTGAGCTCAGGGAGCTTTCCTGCTTCAAGCAGATCTGAACTTCTCCAGCTCAGACTGTGGCTGTTTCCTCCTGACAACAGCTTGCCCAGGCCATTGACTCCAGCTGATGGTCACTCATGGCCAAAGCTGAGATTTGGTGGGCCTGATTCTTGTTTACTCTGTTACAGCAGCATAGTTTAACCATTGCATTTACTTATATGGATATTTTGTTTATTTATTTACACTTACTTGAAAGCCCTGAAAACCTGCAAGAATTGGGGTAAAAGAGATTTTAACATAAATTAGAACTAGCAAAATTAAGTCAGCTCGGGTTGCTAAAGGACTCCTACAGTTGAGTCTGTTGAGTTTTGAGTATCTCCAAGAAACAAAAATTCCACAACCTATCTGTGTCTGTGTGCCTGTGTTGACTAAATTCATGGTTACTGACTTCTTACAGAATATGAAGGATTAATTGCATCGTTTAGAATGATTCTCTGGGTATGAATAAAATCCTTTTGCTGTCCAACACAGAAATATTGTTCCAAGTATGTTTATTCTAGTGAAAAAAAAAGTACCCGTATTTCTGAGTAGCAGCAATAACAGCATGATGGTCTCTTAAGTAGGAGACTTGTTCTTCAGCAGGAAGCCCTTCTTCTTATCATCAACTTTTTATACAGCTTTATTTTCATATTAGGAAGATTTCATTACTGCTATTAAACAAGACTTTATGGGCTAAGGGCTGGAGTAAAGTAAGACAGAACTTGATTAACTGATGGCAAGATTGAAGTTTTTGATTGTGGATTTCACAATACATTGGAAATAAATAGCTCACAGTCCCCTATCATCATTTGTCAGCAAGTGATTTGCTACATTTTTCATCCATATTGATGTATTTCATTGGGTTTACAATGTTATATTGACCTTATCCTGGTTCTAGTCATCAATTTCTATCTTTAGGATATTTAAGGATAGTAAATCTTCAAAGTTATTGCAGTAGACCTTTCTCTTCAGAGGATTTATTATTTTCTGCTAGAGGAATGAGATTTTTAATGACCCACATTTTAAATTATTTCTCACTTATAGGCAGCTTTGACCGTATAGGGATAAAAATGAAGTACAGGTCTCCTCCTGAGTCCCACAAGGAGAGCAATAACACCTAACTACTTATATTATTACAGCTTGCATTAACTTAAACTGTGGGAATATGCCAAAGAAATTGCATTTGATTTCTCATTAAGTTGCATAAATTTTAGTACGTTCTATTTCACCTTATTTGGGCTCATTCTTGGGTTTGGTTTAGGTTTTGGTTTTGGTTTGGTTTGTTTGCAGCCCTGTAATGATATTCGAAAATAAAGCAGTTGGCTCTCAGATATGTTTTTATAAGTCACAACAGTGGTTAATTTAGAATTGCCTTTTGTACCACTGAGACATCTTTTGGGCTCATATGAAGAGCTGCAGATCCCTTCTTTTTTCTACCAACAGCCAACACTTCGTTAGCTCAAGGGTTGCTCTTGTACTCTGTGGATTCCAGGCCCGTGTTGTCACAGCTGCACTTATTACAAAAGGAAGTTTGTCATTAAGTTAGAGATATAAAACAGAAAAGGATTTATTTGGCTTACAGAGTTATAAAGCCAGAAGGTATCCGGCTTCTCAACTGAAATATCATCTGTACTTTTAGGGCACTATAAGCACAGAGCAGTGAAGAGTTGAGGAATTTGGACACTGAACAGTCCAGAGGATGCTCTCACAGAAGCTCAGCTGTTTCGTATTTTTCAAAGCTACCCTTTTCACTCCCAATGCTATATAGATAATGTATGGCTGCTTTTATGGCCACTGTACTGAGGCTTCTGAGGCTGCCTGTCATATCCATCTACATCAGCATTACAGCTCCTAGACAGGGAGATTTCTCTTCCAACTTCTTTAAGTGCTTTTTGGGCTTCTTTAAACGTGGGGACAAGAGTGAGAGCAGCACCTCTGCAGCAGAGTCCTGTCAGTGCCAGAAAGTTTTCCTGTCTGCTCCCTGTGCAGCAGGGAGTCCTGTGAATATGATGCAGAAGCAAGAAACACAGACATTAGTATTACACACCCACAAGTCAAGGTTTACTTTTTAATTTTAAAAATGATGGCCATATTTCAGTCACAAACCAACTTCTTCCAGTTGGTTCTTTATGGAACTTCATATGCATGGGAGGGACATGCTGAGTATAGCAGCCAGGCAGGTGGAGAATGGGCATTTAAGGATGGGCTAAGAGGGTGGGGGCATCTTCCTAAGGGTTAAAAAAGAGACAGAGAAATAAACCATGAACATTTGAGGTTGGAGAAGAGCCTACGTGTTTTTAATACACCAGAGAAATCGCTGAAGCACAGAAGAGCCATGTGTAAAATATGAAGTTTGCTTGCAGAGCTGACCTTGGCAGCAAAGCAACAGACGCCTGAGAGACGATACCAGTTCTGCATCCAATTTCTGGGAGACTGAAAACAAAAGGAAAGCAATGTTACAAGGAAGCTGTCTTTTTTTCCTCTTCATTTGCAAGGATTTGAAACAGACCTCTTTTGAAATCAATCTGCAAACATATATTCTTATCCATATTAGAAACATCACACATTTTTGCAATAGGATTTATCATCTTGGATCATGTTGAGTGTGAACCAGCACAGTCTCCAAAATAAAATTACAAATCCAATCCAGAGATACTTTAGACCATATTACTTAAATTGTTCAGTCTAAAAATTTTATGGAAAAATAAGGATCCCATCAAGAATATTAAACTTCATTTGGCCACATTTTGAAACAATAAAAAAGGTTTCAAAATAACCAAAATAGCATATATAGGTAAGGTATGGCTGTGTTCTCTTATGTCTTACAAATATCATTTAACTATATTCAAAACTATATTCAAAACTATATTCCCTGTAGGAAATAGACAGATAGCATGCTTCCCTTACATACTTATTCCTGCTATAAAAACAATGAAAAGACCATATGCAAAATTCCTATCTGGTCTGGTGTCTATACTTCAGGTACTTGTTATGACTAATTTGGGGGTTAAACTCATCCATTAATTTTTAACATTCTTTGCCAAAACACAGCACGAATATCAATGTATATTGCCACATTTTCCTCACCGATCTTCCAACACAAGCGAGCCATTCACGAGACACAGTGAGAGCTTAACCCGATGTAGCACAAGCTGGCCGTTTCCAAGCACAGTATGTGATCTATCTGGAACAGGCAGGGGCATTTGATACCAAATCCCAAGGAGATAACATTGACCCAGAAGCCTGAACACAAGGGCAGTATTTTTAGTTGCAGACCATGAAGCTGGAGGTTCAAAGTGACCTTGCAGCACTCTGTGATGCCGTGGCAGGGGCGGCAGCTCCACCAGAACATCTTCTTCCAGCAGCCAGACCGAGCACACCGAGCCCAGGGGGGAGGAAGTGCAGGAGGACAGACAATTGCCCAATGTTCAGGCACTTTGGTATTGCCTTCATTGTTCTCTTGCAATGTTATTTATTTTTCTGTATCAGTTTAGTATGAGATGTTCCAAGAAATTGATGTCCTTAATTTAACCACAAAACAGAAACAGACCGGACACAGTGTCTGCCTAAAGTCAGGAAAATGTGTTGAAGGGATAAGGATTTCTGTTTCTATATGCACTGAATAGTAGAGAAACCACCAGGTAGTGTGCTAATCAAACTGTCCTGCAGTATGTAGAATGTGCACACTGGATAAGCTTCCACATAATTTGAACGTTGTATCACTTTATTAATAACTTAATTAATTATATGCAGATAAATGAATAATACATATTCAGACTTCAAAATCAGGCTCCCCTTGTGATAAACACTCAATATACATTCTCACTCCTATTATTTTCCTTTGTGAAGTGCTCGGCTACGAGGGCAGAGAAGACAGAATCTGTCCCACTGTAACAACCTGTTTACAGCCAAATAGAAAAAAGGAAATCTAAAGGATCCCATTTTACAGATGCTATATGAAGCAGAGAGAATATGTCATTTGACAGATTACACAGGAAATACAAGAAAAAAGTGAAAATATATGGCTGTTCCTACATCTACTTGAGTCTATGCAGCCTTCCCCAGCTGATGACGGATGGGTTTGTACTGGTAGCTGGTAACAAAACCTCCTGGCCACTAAGAAATTATCAGAAATCATGAGTTGACTTCTTATCATAAATTCAAAATGGATAAACCATTTGTTATTGTTTATGTTATTCGTGTCATCATGGCCCAGAGAATAAAAATCCCATGACACTGAGATCATGGGAAAGATTGAAAATAACTCCCTTCACCAGTGAATCACAAAACTGGAATCTTCGAAATGTCTTTGAGGGGAGACCATTTCATATTTACATTATAAAAAGTTCTCTCAGAAAATTTTGGTATCTAGAGCGGAATCTTCAGCAAAATTGCTATTGTAAACACTGCAAATTACACAATCTAGCTGGGAAATTTAAATTAAGATATTTTTAGTTTCTCTGTAACTTTGGGTCCTTAAGGTTGTAACTTTAACCCCTTTGAGCACTTGGATTCGTATTTTATTTTTTTCCTCTGTGAGACCTAATAACTTCACAAAAGTGAAGTTTGAGATTCTTCAGGGTCTGAAGTATCAAATAAAAACATAAAATTCTGAAAGTTTGAAAATGAAGCTGCAACAATCGGTAGTGTTACTTCACTGTTTCTGGAGGGTGGGTATGAAAGCAAGTACCACTGGGGCAAACACGGTCTTTGTTTTCTCTCTTAAGAAATATCAACAGGCAGAGTTCTCCTGTTGGCCTACGACAAGGCAGAAAAATAACTGCTAAATAAATGCAACAACAGTTGAGGGTCAGTGTTTGGATGTTTTTGCTTAACCCTTCCCCTTTATCTCCTACTCCTCATTAAAAAATGGAGCAAATTGTAGGCTGTTTTATGGATCAGGTGATCTTCAAGCTGGTACCTGACTCCCAGCATTGCCTCACCACTTGGAACACTGCTGATTGCTTATAAAGGAAAAATAAATCTATTTTTCTGCAAGAGTCCCTTCATACAATGTAGGCACTCTACTGCAAATGTAAATCTTGCATCAAACCCTTGCTTGAGCAATCTCAGCATGAATCACCAGCTGCAGGGGATTATCTCCATCAGGATATGTGGAAAGGAAGAAGAGGCCATTTCTGAAGAGAGTTGAATATGTTACATAAATCTTTGTCTGTTATGAAAGATTTACTTTATAATTCAAATCAACTCAGTTCTACCGGAAAAGAAGCTGTTCACAAGAAAGGTCTGCAGGTGTATAAAAAATCACTTTAATCTGGGAAATAACAGCATTTATTTCCAAATGGCAAACTCCAGCAGGTTTGTCAAAAGTATCTCAAAATAAGCAACAGAATTTTTTTTTAATTATTGTGCAAGTACTTTTCAATGACTGCAGGTTTGGATTGTAAATAAATCTGAGTAAACTTACCTCGCACCTCTAAGTTTCTGACATAAAGAAAATGACTTTGTACCAGAAAGATGAAGGGAACATTCCACAGGGATAATGGGTAACTTTGGAAAAGATACAAGGAGTGGTTTTATGGTTCAGGAGAGCTGAGTGTGTGACCTCCTTGAGGAGATTACTCAGTAGTGAAGCCCCTCTGCCAAAACCATCTGTCTTCAGCCTTAGTGTACTTTGTCCTGGACACTCTGAGCTGCTTTCTGAGAGGATGCAGCCCCTTAGCTATAGTGCAGCTAGAGATGCTCTGCCAATAAGAAGAGATTAAAACTTGCTGATGGCTTTGAAGATTAGGATCTGACCCTCAAACTGGCAGACAGAGTAGACCTGAAGCTGAAAAGATCAGACACAAAATATCTGCAGCTCTTAATTGCTCCGAAAAGAAGACATTGCATTCTCCAGTAGTAAGCCCTGGTGTTGTCTTTACCTTTGGACAACCTCTCTAACTGATGGGCTAGTGCAGTCAGGATCTCTTCTGGCAGGATACAGGGAAATGGGATCGAGATCAGAGATGAGCTTTTGCCATGCTGCTTCTGAACTAAGAAATTGGCTGATATTTCTGATCGCATTAACATCTGGATGGAAAGAAGAAAATATATTGTAACTACACAGATAGCTCTGGGAGGCAGCTACTGTTATTTTGGCATGGCACACCATTAATCTGAATAACTGGTTCTTCATTCAAGCATTAAATACTGTGGAATTTTTGATGCTGAATCCTTCTGTGGAAAATTACATATCCAAACAATTATACTTGATTTATAGTTGATATCACTCCATTTTCCCCAAGTGGTATCATGTAACTACTGAAGCAGGATTTCTGTCCAGGGCAACTTGGCAGAAAATGACTTCTTGCTCCTTATTGATCTCACAACGCTTTAGATAGGGTGAGCTGGTTTTGGCTGGGGTAGAGTTAATTTTCATCACAGTACCCGGTATGGGGCTGTGTTTTGGACTCGTGCTGGAAGCAGAGTTGATAATAGAGAGATGTTTTTGTTCTGGCTGACCAGGGCTTGCGCAGAGCCAAGGACGAACGAGCGGCTGCTGGTGCCTGTCTGGGCTTAAACCACGACAGAGGGAGTGTCTGACTCCCGTGTAGCACCGAGTGGCCAAATTGTTCATTGTCCCGTTCCACTTTGTGATGTAAACAGGTTTTCTGCATCGATGGTTAGAAATTCTATCAAAATGCCATCCAAATTTTGAATATTCACGCACAGTTTCTATCCTGTGCCACAGGAAAATCTTGCCCTTTCTTTGCCTCATTGCTGGCTTCTCTGTATTTTACTAACACCCAGCTAATCCTGCAGCAGAAGCATTTGCAAGCCTTGCTATTTCCTGAGAAAGTTTTTTGTCTAAAAAACAGGAGGATGAAATAGTGTGATAAACACAGAGGCTTCCAGCGCACAATTATCTCTAGGCTCCTATTGTTTCCATGAAATTCACGGTGGACTTATTTCTCTGAAGGAAGTTTGTAATTTCCATTAATAAATATACGCTTCTTTGGCAGTCAGAAGCCACGCCAGGCAAGTTTTGCAGATTGTCATGTTTTGAAGCCCAAATGTGACAGGTTTTTGTACGTGTAAAAGTAATTCAGAGAGGTGGGAATCCTCTGTCCCTTGGGAGTGGCATTGGCTACTATTGTCTGTAAAACAGGATAAATGGTCAACCCAGATATCATTGCTGTGGTTGGATGACAGTAGGTTTGGTTTCTGCTTTTATTGCACCATCTTTTCTTCAATTAACTAAGTTTTATGTAGTGTTTGAGTCTACTTAATAAAGACTGTGAAAACAGAAGT
The DNA here is from genome assembly GCA_013397565.1 of Ptilonorhynchus violaceus. Taxonomy (NCBI): domain Eukaryota; kingdom Metazoa; phylum Chordata; class Aves; order Passeriformes; family Ptilonorhynchidae; genus Ptilonorhynchus; species Ptilonorhynchus violaceus. Next base: position 688,511 of record VZRJ01010912.1, on the reverse strand, counting down.
AAGTGCCCAATCTACTTTCACTAAAATATCGCTTTACAAATGCCCAGTGGATTAACTGGAAAAAAACTGGGGACATATTTCAGTTACCACTGGAAATAGGCTTGAGTTTTTTAGTCACTGCTCCATAATCATACCCAAGCTTATTGGAAAATACTCATATTACTTTCACAAGTTGTTTAAAAATCTAGAACACCATATATTTTCCAAATTGTTTTGAATTATTTTAATTCAGGGGCTAGAAATCACTTAACTGCCCGGACCAGCTACATGTCTTTTGGGAAGCAGCTAATGCACATAGAATTTCTGTAGAAGGGATAATAGTATAGAAACTTCCTTCAGTCCTGGATGGAGTATAATGTAATAAAATCTTTTGGTAGATTTGGTAGATTAATGCAGCAAGAGCCGGACTGCAATACCTCGCATTCCCCACAGTGCTCCAGCGATGACCTTGGTTCTGTTCCTTTGGTTTTGCCTTAGCTCTCAGCTGAGCCTGCCCACAAAACACCCAGAAAAAATTACTTTTCTTCATCAGCAGACACCTCAGGGAGGCGAACAATAAAAGGCTCGCTGACTCAGGGAATAAATGCCACCTAATCAAAGCGGTCATGTTGTGTAATCACTGCTAATGGCCCGTTCTTCTCAGTCCATTTGCTTCCTACTTGAAGTTGATGGAAGATACTCCTGGCAGGTTTTTGGAGGGTGCTTTAGAACCCTGAGCTTACAGATGCCTTTGCTGATTTCCAACAGTCTAATGCAAGATACTCGGCCCCGTGTGAAAGGCAAAACCAACAGGGGAGAAGAAAGCACCTGACAGAAGACAAGATTTGCATCACGACTTTTCCAGGTCTATGCTCTTTGGGAGTGTGACTGTTTCGGTGGTTCAGGTAAAGCCTTATAACTAAGAGAATAAGTGGGTCACAAACACAGTACTGGGAAAGCCATTGAATGAATGAATGACCTCATTGAATGAAATTTTTTGTATGATAATGCAGAAATGATGAAGAAAAATAAGCAACTACAAAAGTAAACATTTGAGATGACCCTGTACATGAAAATATCAGAGAAACGTCACAAACGTCCATGAAGACATACCATTATATTGCATTATTTGTAATATATTATTGACCTGATCTTTCAAAGAAAGTGACTTTTATTGAGTCCTTCTACTGACTACACTAAGATTCGGATACCCGGTGGTGGTACAAATCAGTCCAAATCTGACTTTGGTCAGTGTATGGCAAAAACCAGGAAAAAATAGCATTCACATCTCTAGTCTTAACTCCAGAGTTGTTCTTCTTGCAGAGTACTAAATAAAGAATCTGCAAACTTTTCTTCATCAGTCTTAACACTGGCTGCCAATAGCAGTGTCAGATCTCATTTCATTTTGCATTTCTGTGCTGCAAATATATGTCCTACACTTTGGAAACTTTCACACTACACTTGCAAAGCATGGGCTGAAAAATCACTTTCCCCATCTTGCCCTGTAATAGTTAGAAAAATCTGCTGTTTAACCAGAGAAAAATTTCCACTGCTGATTGATTCCTAGGTCTGTTTGGCTGATTATAATTCCCCAACCTACCCTTATGTGATTCACACCCATACATCTGCTCTAGCTTCAGCATATAATTGTTATTCCATACAGACAGCCCAGTATTTATTCAAACAAGGGTGCTCTTGTGTATTTCTCCTTTTTTAGCTTCACTAAAAAGAGTAAATCGGTCACAATACATTACATTGTATGTGTGTGTTTGTGTGTGGGAATAAAAACTAATTTTATCATCCTCTCAAAGGCAGCAGTTGATTACCAAGACAGAATAAATAAAAGAAGTATGTTAAATGGAGTACTGTACATTTACATTAGAGACTGGACATTCCAGCCTTCTCTAAAATACTGTGGCTAGTTAAAAAAAGATGACGGTTTCTGCTATTTTCCAACATTGTTTTCTATATTATAAAACAAATATCTGCTCTCTTGCAGATCAGTTGCTACAGTAGAAAAAATCTAGGCTATGACCCTGTGACACTGCAAGTCTTTGACTCCTGTGTTATCATTTTGTCCTGGGAGAAGCAAAAAAGATGCTTGTGGAACGAGCAAGTTGGTACTGCTTGGATTATCTTCATAAAGGAAGCTGAAATGAGTTTAAAAACATTTGTGCTCTGCCAGAGTCAGCTGATTTGGCTCTCAGGAGTTTGTGTGAACTGTTGTTCCATGGGGTTTTTTTGGCCCGTGCGTGTGTTAGGACTTGGGAGAGTTCAATGAACCCAGAACTCGAAGTAAAAATATTTAACCTCCATTTTCTAGTGAAAATGGGGTTTAAAAACTAAATTTAGTTTTCTGGAAAATATTTTAGAAGTAATCTTAGATTCATTTAACTTGTTTTGTGAAAACAATCCAAATGTAGACTCGAAGAGTTGGAAGTTTGGCTTTTGGTTTAATGCCTTATACAAGTAGGGATTTACTTGTAAAACATTTTGCAGCTACAAGCTTAATGCCAATCATGTGGTATCTGGATGTGGAATCTGAGCTACTTTCAGTAACATCCATTAAGATAAAAGCACAGCGTTGTTTTTTTTTGTAGAATATAAAGATTCTCAGCAAAGGAATTAATAGAGGTTTCATCCTGAAACCTTTGTGCTCCCTATCACTGCTTTCCACGGTGCTTGCAGTCAGATCAAGAGCGTATGAAAGCATTATGTTTGTTTTTATCTGCTCAATCTCATTATAGCTCTGAACAAACATCCAGTAACTGCGTTTCCCCTCAAACTCACTTCCCTTTGAGTACTCCCGAGCTTCGCAAATGGAATCAAACCGGCAGCTGGCACTCCTGAGACCAAGAGACTCGTAGGCAGTGAACTGAAAGCTTGCACAGAAAGCCAAAAAACAGCTTTCATCTGAGTCTTCTGCATTGTCACCAACTTCTGAGGTGGAAAACGGGTGAAGGAAACGTGTGAATTCTGTTAGCAAAACATTTGCAAAGCATTAAAGATGATGTCCAGCAAACTAGCTGTGGTTTTAACGGAGGAGCTGATAAGAGGCAGCACAGACGGAGCAGAAAAAGCAAAGAGAGGTATCAAAGCCTGGGTAGGAGCCCCAGGGCAAAGGCCTGAAGTCCTTCTGGAAGGTAGAGGTTACTTCAGTCATCACAGTGAAAAAAATATTTCACTTCCAGCAACCCATTCACACTCAGCTGCAGTCAGCAGCGCCTGCCAGTGCTGGTATCTGACAGATAAGATGGTGATCTGACAGCTGTTTAATGGAATATGTAGGATAAATCCATTTTTTTTTCAGTAGAATGAAATAAATGTACTAATACATAACTTCATAACTTTCTGCTAATGTGTTTTAACTCTCACAAGAAAAAGGAAGGCTGTTCGGATGATTAAACCGTATTTGGTCTCCTGTGATGCTGTCAAGAGGAGAGCTTTCTGATACTTTTGGTTTTTAACTTTTTTTTAAGATGACAAACTAACTGATAGCAGGTTTTGCTCTTTCAAGTTGGCACACATTTGACTAATGATCTGCAGATGGAAATATCTGTAGCTCTTGCCAACTGTAGTAACAGCCCATTCCCAGGTGCTGGGCAGATTTTTAATGGATTTGTTTTTTTTTTTGGCTGATACACTACAAAGTAACACGATCAGTTAAAATATTCATATGGTTTCTGTAGGTTACCAGTCATTACTTTCCAAACTCTGCTCCCGCTTCTTACTTCAGTACTTCGAGTGAGATACTAGAAGCATATTATTGATTATAGTACTATATTCACATTAATCATTTTTAGGGTTATTATTAATATAAAAGCACTAGCTGAAAATCTCAGATATGCTACTGTGATATGGGATTTTGCCTGTAACCTGTTTCCAGCTGTCAACTCTTAGGTAGTCACAATATTCAAGGGATTTGCAGGAGCTGTAGAGTGTTAGTGGCTCTGTAAAAGGCCTTTTTTTTTTTTTCTCTCAGTCAGAAAAATTCTTTCCTAAAAGCCTTCTCTTGATAAAATTTCCACACAGGTCCTCTGTACTTTAGTAAACCAAGAGTGCACCAGCTGTGTCAAGGAATGTCTTGCCTGAATACACTGCTTCCTTTGGATTTACTGTCCCCACAAATATGTAAATCACAAGGACAAAAATCGAGGTAAAGGATTAGGTACAAAACCGAGGTGGGGAGGTGGGGGAGAGAGATGACAAGATGACAGGCACAACCAGGGAATGTTATCCTAGCTGACACATAACTGGATATCTCTGCTCCAATACTCTTACAATGAATTCCTATGATATGCTCTGGTGTACCGAGCCAAGTACTCAGTTTCCATAGAAATGGAGTACTTTGAGATAAGGCCTAAGATTAACTGCTTAATGACTTTTCCTTACATGGTCCAATACTTCTGCCCTTAGAGTTAGGCTTTGTTGTTAAACTTCAAAGGCTCTTGATGGGTGTGAAGCTGTCTTGGGAACTTGTTGATTACTCCCTGCTTCATGCTCAGTCAGCTGGCGAAGCTGTAGCTGTATAAGCAAGGATGGTGTTTTCACCTGGAAACAGCAGTAGGGGTGTCCACAGATTATTTCTTCTTCCATTCTTATCCAGTCTGAGAGCCAGCCACTTCTAGCCTAAATCCAAACTACTCTGTCATATAAAGCTATTTATATATCTACATTAAATGCTATATAAAACCTGGGTCACACCGACATTCACATGCAAATAAGATTCGTGTTTTTAGCATCCTAAATGGCAGATGACCCTTCATGAGCACAGACTGGCTTGGACATGACTGTGAGATGAACCAAAGACTCACTCCACCTTTGTCAAGCTGTTCGTGTGTCACCATCAAGAAACAGAAATAAAGAAGCAGGAAATACACTTTTGGGCATCCTATTCTGTATTTTACACGTCACAATGACATGGATGTGCAGCACCAAATGTGAAAGTCTCACAGAAACCCAACTGGCAAATAACTTCATCGAACTAATGAATTTCCAAATATTTGTATAAGCCTCGTGAACAAAGTTCGACTCAAGAGTAATGAGGGTACTTCTTATCTTTTTGACTCAGTCCACCATTAAATATTTTCAGATCCTTGCAGTTACATGATTGTTATGCATCTTGGGACAATAATCTTTGTTCCCCAAAATCTCAATAATAATAAAAAAGCCCCTTTGCATATCTCTCTGTTCTGTCTCCTATGTGTAAAAGCACGGTCATCATCTTCTACCATCGGTGCTATTAATTTCTTTCAAAGTCTGATAATGGCAAAAGACCAAAACCCCACAATTGTAGTTACTCCAAGCATAATACCATGAGCCAAATTAATCCATGATCTAATACTGATGACATTGGTGGATTCAGTCCAGAGACAAATGTAGCTTAAAGTTGTTTTGAAATGGAACATATTCTCAAATCTCAGAAGAGCAACAATATTTGTTTAAAAGTTGAGGTTTTTATGGCCAGAGGACAGAGAAAATAATAGGAATTGCTCTGTATGCAAAGAACTTGTATAAAATCTAGCATTTTTTCTAAATAATACAAATATATGCCATATATGAGCAGTCTTTCTTATCTTTTTCTTGCTATCCTCTATTTTCAAGTTCATCTATTTTTCTGGTGTGTCCTAAAAGGGAAAGACAGTCTAGTACACAGTACTTTCCATTAGGGAAAAAACAAACCAGCAAAAAAAAGGTTTTACTTTTTCAAGCCTAAATTATTGTACAAATAGTAACAGAACAACATTGCTGTGCTCCAGTTCTCTGCACAGGTTGCTGTCATAAACCCACAAATTTCACATATCCTGGTGAAGAGAGGCTCACAGTCAAGTTACAAACTAGGTCTCATTTATTATAAATTAGAGTATTTTACACCATCAATATTAATGGTACAAGACCTGCACTTACAAGTGACTCCTAAAAACCAGAGTCTGAAGAAAATCTGCATGACTGCTCAAAAAGTGATGTTACCTGGTTTAGCCTCTGTCTTTTCAGCAAAGCTTTTACCCCCAAAAACAAGGGAAAAAAACCCAATGTCCTTTCTATGTCAGATCAGTTCAAGTGTTCCTAGGACTGTAGGACTAAGACTGTCTGCTCAGACTGATTTTCAGAGGCTGATGTTTGAATTACTTTAGTCTTTTAGAACATTGAGTATAAATATCTTGTATTGTGGAAAACATCTTGCAAGTGAAAACCTCAAAGCAGCCTACAATTATGAACTAGCTCAGCTAAAGCTCGTTCCTGGAAATTTGTATTGCTGTTTCTTACAGTACAATAAGTTCAGAGAGAGGTATTACAGTTGTGATGATCCTTGGAGAATAAGAATTTTGCTAAGCTGTTTCCTGGAAAGCAAGTAAACTGACAGGCAATTTTAATTCTCCTTTAGCAAAGCTTTACAATTGGATTCGGCTTTGTTATGAATTGAAATTCTTTTTGCAGAGGTAAATATTTATTTAGCTAGCCTGAGTTATCAAGTGGTTCCAATATGAGGCTTGAAAAGAAGTAGCAAAATAATATTATGTATATTTTTACTTTACATTCTTTTATTTCCCTGAGGGTTAACTTTAGAAACACTATGTTCTGAAGATAGAATTTGGATGGAAACTGGGGTATTATTTCCTTTTCTTATCACTTTCCTCTCTATCTGGCCAGCACTATCAACATTTTCCTTTCAAAAGACAGAAAGGGACCTGAAGACTGAGGAACTATTAAGACTAGAGATGCTATTATGGCAGAGATTAAACCATTTTAAATATTCCTTATTGGGTTTATCATTCTATGGTTGGTGCGTGGTCTGACTGTGCTGGATTCCTGCCCTCCAGACAGATGGAAAGGAAGGGCTCTTGACAATGTTGGGAACAATATTCTTCTCGTAACAGCAAATCGTCTAGAGATCCCAGCACTAACAGGGTGATTAAAGAAGTGATCTTACAGGTGACCTCACCAGAGGAGACAGGAAAAAAGGTACAAATGCACTATGAATTACACAATTGGACTGTGAGGCAAGTGCCCTATTTCCCTCCTATCCAGCTTCCAAGTGTTGCATTTCTCCTGCTAAACCACTTCTCCTCCTTGCTGCTCTCTCAAAGTCCTCTTCATGCTCTTCCCGATTCCTCTACACCCCACTTCCCTGTCTAATCCCCTTGGCCTCTATTCACACACACGAGCTGTACTGCCAAACTTCTACTATCCAAGAAAAGGAAACGAATCCCCAGTTTCTACCCAAATGTCCTCAGAATGTACTTTAGTAGACTCTACTGCCACGGACACCCAACAGAACAGTGTCTGTGGTCCAGCACTCACATTCCCCAGGTTTATGTCACAAGAAGTTGGAGGAAACTAGAAAAAAATATGGTCACTTGCTGTGAAAGGCTGATCTAGAAAGGACTCCTTGACTAGAGGCACACTGATGTATTATTTGTGAAATATGATTACATCTGCCTTTTATCTTTCATCTTGTTACTCCGTGATAATTGACTGCTCAAGGCTGGAACTCATTTTTAATTATTCCCCTGGTAGAAACCCAGCAACGCGCTCTGCAATTGCTCTCACATATCTGCATGCAGCATCTGTAACACATCATCCTTCAGCAAACAGCCAGNAAAGATTTAACAGAGGTAGGGAACATCAATGTGCCTACAGGCTACACTGAATGGTTTCACCACTCATTAAAATAACTTATATTTGAGGTCCGCTAAGAAAGGGGCTGCCCTGCTGCTGCCTCTTGGAGATTTCTATTTACCTGTTTAGCTAATTCATTTGGGAGAATGAAGCATGTAGCAACTTCTTGAGCGCTGTGTCCACACGGCTCCCAGGTATAAGCTGAAATAACCATCACTGTCACCTCACACCAGAAACTCTGCTCGATCTTTAATGTGCTAATAAATACGTCAGGAGCTCCACTCAGTGGCGAGAGAATGTATTTCCAACTGTGATATCTAATATGAGAAGAAAGAAACCTTTGGATATGCAAATATGTGCAATAAACACCCTCCACTTTACTGAGTCTCTGGATTATTTACTTTAATCATAGCACTAGAACAATGACCTTTCACTAGGATAGCTTCATTTACTGTGAACAACATTTCTGAGAGAATTCAACCACTGGCTGGGGAAAGATATTGGTTAATCAAACAGACACTCCGAATTACAAATGTTAAGCAAAAAAGAGTCTTGCCCAGGTGCTTTATAATCTATGATTGGCATACTCGTTATTCCATGCAGTCATGAGGTGAATTACCTTGCATGATTACAAGGCCCTGATTACTTCCTGACAAGTTGGGGTTGATGGATATTTAACATCACAAAACAGTTATTTACACAATAAATAGACAAATACAAAACTTTGAATAAAAAGTTTCTAATGACATTTCTTTTATTCATAATATTATTGGAACTTGATGCATAATCGCCTTGTTTAAAGCAATAAAACTCGGTATCACTTCAAATTTTTTTTTTTTATTATTTTAAGCTTGCTACACTTTCATTTGTAAGTAATTACTATTTCTCATCTTGTACCCTTTCTAGACTTCCTTGAAAGACTGAGGCCTGTTACACAGTTTCTATTCTCTAACTAACTCTGTATCAAAACCAGTCTAGCCTAGAGGCACAGAATTAGTGCATTTTTAGAGCAAACATTTTCAGACTGTGGGGAATAAACTATTTAAATGGAGGTGCTACTAGGGAGATAAAAGGAGGGCAGTAGTAGAGACTTTCAATTCCTGTGTGCTGTCTCGGTATAAAAGATTTAAGAAAAAATGCAGACAGGTTTATTTTCAGTATTAATTCCATGTGTCCTTAGTCATGTTTTCCAATACATAACAATACCCTACGGTTCTGCTTCACCTAGTGAGATGTCTAGATTTTATAGGTTTCACATCACCATGATTTTCCTCCTTTTGGCAAATTTGAAATATCTTTGTCTTTCTCTGCCCGCTATAGATTTTGTGTCTTCCTAAGTGGATGTCATAAGCTTTGTGCAGGTGGAAAATCATGCTCCATTTAATAGAAGACAAAATCAATCAAAGCTATGAAATCGTTAAAAATAAACTTCCCTAAACACCATCTCCACCTTCTTTTTGTTTCTCAATCTTGAACTCTAAGTGGACAATTTAAACTTAGTACTAAGTTTTTATTTGTACTGACCCTTAGGATCCTTTTTTTTTAATTTCACTGAAACAGTTGATCATGTTACTAGAAGAGATTTTTAAAATGTAAACCCAAACAGCATTTCTAGCCAGGAGACATAGCCCTGTGTTTAGAGAAGGTTTTGAAAACGTAAAAGCAGAAGTAATAAATTTTTGTTTAGTTCTGTTTTAAATACAAATTTAGATACAGGATCTCCATCTAACTTTCCTCACTAGTTTCTGCCCCATTCCTGTAAAGGTAGTTTTTTGTGTGCAATGGCTCTACTGAAAATCAAAACCGATAAACAGGTAGGTTCAAAGGAAAAAATGATGAAGAATAGAACAAGTAGAGAAGATTAATGTAAGGTTTAGAACACTAAGATTAATATACCACGACATGTTGGAAACACTGCTATAATATAAAGTCTAAAATAATGCATTTGAGTTTTGCATCTTGAAGTTTTAACCTACTGAATAAATACATTAAGCTCTCGAAGTATTCCTCAGGATGGGGTAAAATACAGCAAATTCCTCAACCGCAGTTTTACCAAGGGAAACACACGTTTTAGGAATTCTATTTAAATATGACTTTTAATGTTAAAAGTTTTCAGAGATGCATTTGAATTTTCCACAATTATAATCTCTGGTCTGAGACTTGACAGATTCATGTACAGGCCTGTGTCAAAGTATGGTGAGAAATTGGTATCACTGTTAGGAAAAAGTCCAGAAAATCTTAAATACGCTGGAAAGGTCTACGTGGCAATCCGTGGCTCTGCGCGGAAAAATTGCTGATCTCAGTAACAGCATCAGTAGGCCCGAAAATGAGTCACGGAATTACAAAATTATTAGGAGTTGCTTCCGAGAACTCTGGGGTGAGACATGAAATCCCAGAAGAAAGTGAAACATGGTGTCTATCTTTTAAATAGAAAAGCTGTGGAAGACCGAAGTTATATTCAACTTTATTAGCTGTTAATGATTCAAACGCTTTTCCTAGTTGTAAGACTTAAGAGAAAAAGATGAGTAACTGACAATCATTCTGATTTTCGGCCTGCTAAGAACATGAACACCTCTTTCCTCATCTTTAAGTAAGGCTGGTGACACATTTTCAAACGCTATCTCGCGACGCTTCTGAGGGCAAGCCGAGACACCACCACCAGCTTGTCTTTGGCATAAAAACGCCGGAGCAGCCGGGTGCTGCCGTGTATCCCCGCAACCCCCACATCCCTCCGGTGCTTTCCCATCGCCCCGCCGGCTGGGAATGCTGCTCGGAGCCATGAGGGGAGCCGGCCCTACAAGAAAAGGCGGGCTGCCTTTTGTCAGGAGCCATTTGCTGCTGGCTGACGAGCGAGCAGAGCGGCACCAGAGGTGCACGGAGGAGGCTCGACCGCGGCCCCGGTGCCGGCTGTGGATGAACGGGACGTCGCCGAGGTCGCGGCTCCCCCAGGCAGCGCGCTGAGGGGCGGCAGCGCGCTGAGGGGCGGGAGCGCGCTGAGGGGCGGGAGCGCGCTGAGGGGCGGGAGCGCGCTGAGGGGCGGGAGCGCGCTGAGGGGCGGG
>VZRJ01010912.1:517777-677667 GCA_013397565.1 Ptilonorhynchus violaceus | reverse complement strand
CAGGGAGGTGACAGCGGCTCGGGGTGCTGTGGAATGACGAAGGGAGCGGACAGCTGGGTTTCTGTCGTGGTGCTGGGTTAGCCGGGGGGTATCGGAGCCCGCATGCGCCCGGCTGGGATCCGAGCTGTTGGAAGTGGTGGGAGGCCTCCAGAATGGTTTGTTTGTAAAACTTCCCCGTTTCCACCGCCTGTGCACATGGGGTGCGAGCTCCGGTTTGACCAGGGCAGCTGCATTGCCTTGCTGGACACAGAATGATGAGAACTCTGCTCAGTATGGGAATAGCATTTCCTCCTCATACATGTATATGTTAATGTTTTGGATGCATAAGGTTTAAAGGACATTCCTTTGTGCCTTGAAGTGCTTCCAGTTGAGCTCTACATCCTGTGTGAACACCTCTTTGATAGCCTTCCAGAAAAAAATAATGATAGGGAAGGCTTTCCATTACTACTTCATTGTCACTATATGTTTTAAACAAATGTCATTGCAAACATGAGACCTGTTTTGCATACTGATAGACTCAGAATATTGTTCCAAAGTAAAAAAACCAATCTGTCCTGCCTGAAGAACCCTTTAGTAAAAATAAAATCTAAATGAAATGTTCCTTTCTACCTTTCTTCTATCATAGCACAAAGCTAAAGAAAACTCTTATCAGAAAACTTCTACCTCATTTGCAGTAATATTTGAATGTCTCTGCAGTTTAGATGCATGCAGCAAGTACAGCTGCACATCTAAACTGTTCTGCAAAGAATGGCTCGTAAAATATGGGTATTTCCACATGCTGGTGCAAGGGAATATATTTCCTTTTTAAAAATATATTGAATATTGCCTTGCCTGAATATTGGTTTTGTTTCTTGAAGATGGGAAGCCTATGCTGCGCCAGGGAGACACAGGAGACTGGATTGGTACATTTTTAGGCCATAAAGGTGCTGTTTGGGGGGCTACCTTGAACACGGATGCCACTAAAGCAGCTACAGCAGCAGCAGATTTTACAGCGTAAGTGATTAACTGTCTTCATGGTCTGTATTTTGGTTTTAGCCTGTAGTGCTCTTTGATGACAACATAGTTTTCTAAATTACTGAATCCTTTGTTTTTCTTTAGTAATTGTGAGCTTGTTTTTGGCTAGCCAAACTAAAACCTAGACTTCTAACTCCTTGAAAGCAGCTACAGTTTATTCCATCGTGACAAACAACTGTGATTGCTTCTTGATATGCTTAATTACCATACTGGTTTGCTAGAATAACTTTTCTATGCAGCTCTAATCTCTGGCATTGTAGTTATAGCAGAGTTGAAAGAGCGATTTTTATTTTGCTTCTAGCAGTTAGCCTCTTTTTATTACAAGAAAACTCTAGTAAATTAATTCTTTGATGTTTCTTGTTTTTTTTTTTTTATGCTGTTTGCGGTGTAAATTATTGTTTGGCAAGTTGAATCTTGTTAGTAGAGGGAAATCTCTAATAAAATTGCAGAGAAGAACTATCTTTGTCTTAAAACTAGAATGTTAATTAGTCGGCATTGTCCTGAAGAAGAGGATAAAGGAAAGTGGTGAGGTAGTCCAAAAAACAGCTTTAGTAGAACTTAAAAAGTATTCTTATTGGCTAATTGCATGATGACTTACAACAATGTAGCACTTATGATAAAATGTTATGATGGCATGAGGAGAGATTGCTTACAAATTCATCTGTCCAGGTTGATTTGTCCTGGTGCTTCTAAAATATAAATGTTTTCTCTTGCTGTTTAGCAAAGTGTGGGATGCTGTGTCAGGAGATGAACTAATCACATTGGCTCACAAACACATTGTCAAAAGTGTGGATTTTACACAGGTATGAGAAACTTTTATACCTTATTCACCAGGCAAATAAGCTCTTGAGTATGTTTTTCTGTTAGTTACTTTTCTGGCTTTTTATGTGTGTGTCTTAACAGGCAAATAATCTAACATACTGCAGCTTGTTTTTAAGATTGTAGGACAAATTTAGTAAGTGTGTTACAGGCTGTTTGAGAGAAAAAGCTATTGTTTTAACTCACAGATGAAGGCTGGTATTTTGATTCAAAATAGAGTTGACTCTCTATAACTTCTGTTTCAGGATAGCAATTATCTGTTAACAGGTGGACAAGATAAGCTCCTGCGTATCTATGACTTGAGCAAGCCAGAAGCAGGTGGGTCTGCTTTTGGAACTGATTCTTGGGGGTTTTTTTCAGTTCAATAAAAGTTCTGAAATTAAAGGACTACTTCCTATTATAAGCCACAAAAGACAAAGTTGAGGATTGTTTTACAAATGTGGTGTCTATAACTTTTGGCTGTATAAGAGTCATAGAATCGTTTGGGTTGGAAAGGACCTTAAAGTTTATCTGTTTATGAACCCTCTTCTGTGGACTGCTAGACCAGGTTGATTAAATCTCCATCCAGCCTGGTCTTGAACACTTTCAGGGATGGGGTATCAAGCAGAGCATGTTTCAGTTCAGCATGTTCTCACTAGAAATTGGTCTAATTAATTAAAATGTAGTCATCTGAAAGAAAAAAAGACTTCACATATATAATATGTTTAAATTCATGTTGATACTGAACTATTGATGGTTGATAGGAAGCTAGAGGAACCTTGGTGTTAACCTTGTGAAGTTTTTTAAATCTAGGCAATCAGATACCAAGTTTACATTTATCCTGTTCCTGGAATAAGATCTACAAATAAAGTCATAAGTGCTTGAAGTAATTCTACAGTTTGTAGTAAATGGAAATCCATGTACCTTAAGGAAGCTCCCAAACTGCTGCATGACATTATTTCATTTTCCAACATGTAATAAAATATTTGGCTTTATTTTAAGAACCCGACGTTGTCAGTGGACACACTTCTGGCATTAAAAAGGCCTTATGGAGCAGTGATGACAAACAGATTCTTTCAGCTGATGATAAAACTGTCCGGTAAGAAGTAGTAACTTTTGGTTTTATTTATTTATCTTTGTGAGAATATAGTTAATGTTACTTTGGTAAAGGATATAAGTGACACAAGTTATTTGATCCTAGATTATTGTAGCTGCATTCCTAATACAGCTCTCTTCTGCTGCTAGAGGTAATTTTGCTGATAGTTCTAATTTACCCCATAAACACATGCTCGTCATAGACATGTTCTCCCTGATAAGAAGTGGTCTTTGAGAACTGCATAGTAGAATAAAAGTATGTGTTTTGTAATCCTAAAGAAGGTGAATTTATAGATGAGGTCTTGTGCATACACACTGTCCTGAGGTATTGCTGCTTTGTCTTCTTCAGTTTCCTGGTGTTGAAGATAAATAAACAAGACTAGGCTCTTGCCTTTCTCCAAATTATACAAATAGAAATGCAGCAGTCAGCTAATGAATAAAGATTTTTACTTGTTATTGCAGAACAATTTAATTTCTGTTTGGATAGCTCCAGATAGAAAACTATATTTTTAATGAATCTCTGTAAATTGGGATTAGCACCTCTTTGTCTTTTGAGGTAAAAGGCAGAATGGAATCTTCAAGCCTTGCTTTCTAGAGAGATCTATTGCTTAGGAGACTGAAACCGAGATTTTTAATCTCCAGGAGTATCACTGAGTAGTTGTGTCTGTACCGTTTAGTGTTGTGGCATTAAACTGCCAATGTAAAAGTATGTTGAAAAAGGAAATGTGTCTTAAGCTTGGCCTAAGTGAGAATGCAGATAAAGCCACTGAAAATCTGAAGTACCTGTGGAATCAAACCACATTCTTTGATGGGTGCCTTTTTTGATCCAGGTCTTGCCGTGGATGCGAGGTGAAAATTCTTTGACTTGCTGAAGTAGTGTGAGAGTCTTTTTGTTCCTTTTTGTTTCCTTCTAAGCCTCTGGGACCGGAGTACCATGACCGAGGTGAAGTCACTAAGTGTGGCAATGTCAGTGAGCAGCATGGAGTATGTTCCAGAAGGACAGATATTGGTGATAACCTACGGGAAGACTATTGCTTTTCATAGTGCAGAAACGTGAGTCCACAACTCCAGAGTTTGCACAGGTTGAGTAGTGGGCTTGGTTGTGGGTGAAAACTGACTACAACGCCAGAATCACCAAGTTGTCTAAACTGGCATCTCTATGATGTCTTAAGAAAGCAAGTTACATGCTTAAACATATTACAGAAAGTAGTTCTGAAAGTGTAAACTTTCATTTTGCTTATTCTAAACTTGTTTCTAACTCGACAAGCATGATTTGCAAGTATTAAAACTTGTTTCAGAAATTCTGGGGGGTTGTATTCTATTTCTGTTAAAAGCAGTTGAGATTTGTAGAATCACAGTTTCTTTGCTCTCAATATTTTTTTGAATATGAACTTCATTAACAAACTTTTCTCCCTCAGTCTAGAGCAGATTAAATCATTTGAAGCACCTGCTACAATCAATTCTGCATCACTTCACCCTGCGAAAGAATGTTTGGTTGCAGGTGGTGAAGATTTTAAACTCTATAAATATGACTATAATACAGGAGAAGAATTAGGTATGTTTGTCTCCTGTAATCAAAAAGGAGTTCTGAAATAGGTATTAATGAAATAATGACTAGTAAATGAAACTGTTGTACTCAGATAAGGTCTTAGCGTAGCATGCTGTGCAAGAGGATGATGAAAAGGTATATTATCAGTTAAGCATTTTTTTTTTGCTCTCTCAGTACATCTAATATTATTCTAGAACTAATTAAAACACCTCCATTAAACCCCTCTGCACCTATTTAAAAAAAATTCTCATTCTGTATTGCTGCAATAGCTGTGTATTAACTTAAGAGTCATACTATTCATTAGGTGTGTCAGCTACATGATTTTATGAAAAATGTGATATGTGTTCACCAAATTTATTTCAAAAAAAGCACATTTCTAAGTTTTTCTTATTGATCAATTTAAAATTGTATGTTTGTGAAGGGAGTGGTTGAAGGAACTCTGTGCTGCTGGCTTGCTTTGTAATTTTGTCCAGAATAAATAACACACTTTCTTGCAGTTAGTGAAACATTAGACATGGCTGACATACCAATTCATGAAAGCTTTGTTTTGTATCAGAAGCTGATCAGTTTGTACTTAGTAATTTCAGTTGTTGGCTGAAATTTGAAATTAATGGTCTTGACATGTTCCCTTACAGAATCTTACAAAGGCCACTTTGGTCCAATTCACTGTGTGAGATTTAGCCCTGATGGAGAGTTATATGCAAGTGGCTCTGAGGATGGTACACTAAGGCTGTGGCAGACAACAGTAGGGAAAACCTATGGTCTTTGGAAGTGTGTAGTTCCTGGTAAGTGTGTGCTTGGTCGTGTGAACCTTGGCTATTCCATGTGTGCTTTTTAAGTAATGTCTATTATTAGTGGTAAACATTGAATTTTGTACAGTAACTCCTGTCTTCTGAGGGTTTCTGTATCCACTCACACCTGTTAGATTTAAGGATGTATTTTTATAGCTGTCACGTAAGCAATTAACATCATACCTGTAAGCTTTTTGAATATAGACACTTTGTGGATATTTCAGCAAAGAGTCTGATGTATTTTTATGTTAAAGAGTGAGAAATATGCACTACCACTTTTATCATTCTCAAAGACAATCTCTAGAAAGAAGTGGGGATGGTAGTTTTATTTTATATTGTACTTTGGCTCTTTCAGCTTGGGGAGAGGGAAGCAATAAGTGAATGTTCATTAATTGAATTGCTTGCCCAGGTGTTTCTCCTCAACACTGATTATGTGGGAATTATTATGTTTTTTAATTAAGGTGGGTGTGTGTAACTGAAGGTATTGACTGTTTTTCTCCACTTCCTCTACAGAAGAGGAGAATGCAGAAGCAGCAAAAGCAAGGACTACCCTTCCAGGAACTGCAGAGGAGGAAATAGGTAATGAACTGAACTATCAGCTTCAACTGGCTAAGTGTTAAAAGATCAGTGAAGATGATAGCATTCTCTAGTGTGGAAGAGGTAGTTTCCCTCAAGTGCTTTCTGGTATTTTTCCCTCTTTTCAAAAGATCTTTGAATGCATTTGCCTGACAGTCATCATGTGGTAAGTGTCAGACTGGTGACTGGAGCTGTGCAGGCAGAACAGATGGGGTAGAATAGCTGGATCAGGTTGGGTGACAAATCAAACTGAACTGGTCTTTAAGCAATCCCTGCAACACTTCCTTGCTTTATATATCTAAAGTGAAGTTAAATAACATCCTTTTTATTTAGTTGCAGAAGAGATTGCCTCTGAAAACTCAGATACAGTGTACAGCTCAACTCCTGAAGTTAAAGCCTGATTCCTGCAACTGTTACGTGACACATGGACATGCGAGACTAAATCAAGTGAGCAGTGACAAACAGCAGCCTTCCAGAGTGCGCTCTCTCCGTGGGGCAAAGATGGGCAGTAATTGATGAGAATGCGGTGGAACTGGCTAGGTGTTGTCTGTAAGAGAACTGAGCATCCAAATAAAAACCCAAAAGACAAGTAGTAGAGTTTTGCTGGCTTTTTGGCATAACTGCCTACTGTCTTTTCAAAGAAGTGTGCAAGCCAAGATCCAGTCTCTCCAATCTCAATTAGACTCATTGTAGTGTGTTTTCATTATTACAGAGAAGAGATACAATGGTTTTTACCTTTCTTTTTTTTTTTTTTCTTGAAAGTTGGAAAAATTGGCTCTAGTTGAAAAGAAGGGATTATGTCCTGAAGAGTATTTGGTTCGGGTTTTGTTTCATTGTATGCTGCTTTTGAATGTTTAACTGTTTTCAGTTGTCTAAATAAAATGCCTCTCAAAACTCGTACATTACTGTTGAGCTTTGGGTTCATGAAAAGGAAAAGCAACCAAATCAATCACATAATACTTGGCATCTTGGGTTTGTGTTATACAGGGAGAAAGCAAAAGAATGTTTTAGTGTTGGTTCAGAGGATGGCAAGTTCTTTGATCTGTAAGCTTTGTATCTTTTTTTATTCTTTAAAGTTTGAATGTAAACATGAGTCTCTAAAATGAAAAAGTGAAAATTCCTAAATTAAACGTGCTGCCTGAAGTATTTGGTTGTACATGAAAATATCAGAGGTTGGCTGCAAATCTGTGTAAAGCTTGGGTTTAGTCCTCCAGACTGGATTAAAAGTTACTCTTTCAAGGTTACAAATCATATTTTCTTCATTAAAGAAAATAATTGCCATTCTTCCACTTGTCCTTTCCTTTAATGTTATGCTGAAAGTTTTACATAATACATTCTGTATGGAGAGAAGTTATACAGAGATACATTTATTCACACACCTTTTTATTTTTTCATATTTATACTTGTCCTTACAAGTAACACTGTCATCTTTAGAAAACAGAAACTTAACATTTGATTATAAATTGAAACATGGGCAATTCTATTTGAATTTGAATTTTGTTCTAAAATACAAGCAACTCTCATTCACAG
Source organism: Ptilonorhynchus violaceus (assembly GCA_013397565.1). Taxonomy (NCBI): domain Eukaryota; kingdom Metazoa; phylum Chordata; class Aves; order Passeriformes; family Ptilonorhynchidae; genus Ptilonorhynchus; species Ptilonorhynchus violaceus. The sequence goes on along the minus strand of VZRJ01010912.1, from coordinate 670,314 downwards.
GTAAAGAGTTCAGTCTTACTAATTCCACTAAGGCTTATGAAGGCTCCAAATCCAATACTTCAGCAGAAAAACTTCATTTTACGAGTTGAAGGATGTGTTTAAAATGAGGAACTTGAACACCTTCCCCCACAGTGAAACTTCTTGCGTGCTGTGGGTTTTATTCCATATTTGCAGTAGGCTCTATAGCATTTCATAGAGAATAAAATTTCAGTTGTCTGGAATAAAATTTCAGAATTGTTTAGCTGGGGAAAAGACCTTTAAGACTGAGTCCAGCTGTTAACTCAGTCTTCCCAAGTTCACCAGAAAACCATGTTGCTTGTTCTGCATTTACAGGTTGCTCCAGGATGCATAAAAATGAAACTTATATGCCAGCTAATAGTCATAAAAACCTAAAACTTAGTAAGGGCTACTAAAATACTGGAAGAAATCCAAAAAACCCCAACAAAACTACTGTTACGGACAAATGTTTGAGATCACTTAAAAAAATCATTGGCAGGGGTATCAGCAACACCCAGATTTAATATTAAGTGACAGCACAACAAAGTTCATTGGCAAGATTCACTCTACTACTTACAGGTCAGTTAAGGCACACCAGGGAAAAACATGCAACAAGAAAACCAAACAAAATCCGGGCAATCAGAAATGAACCAAGAACTGTCTGTGGGGGGGTGTGTGTTAACTTACACCTTAAACCTAACAGTTTAACAGAGGAACAACACTTAACTTATAACTTAACAACAACAGCATTTAACCCAACTTATAACTTAACCTTACTTACAGGCCTAACTTACTTAGATATCTAAGGTACTTAAACATCTAAGAAAGTAGCATTTCTCCCAGGTTTGCTATAGCACGTGTGCCTGTGTATACACACAGACATAAAGAGCCAGTGCAAGCAAGGAGCTGTGACCCTTTGCTGCCTTACCCGACGCTGCTGTGACTTCGTGGTTTCTTTGTTAGCACTGAGCAAATAGGACTAAGGTTGGAAAACGTTTCGTCTAAAGGTGAATATTAACGACGTTCAATATATTTTTCGTGAGAGCTCGTGTTTTTTCCAGCTCTGGAAAAAACGTGAAGGCCATGACGTTTTCCGTGGCTTTGTTGCCAGACTTCCATTCGCAGATATCCCTAGAGGTTTTACAGGTTGGTAGGTTTATTGACCCCGTGTGTACGTATGGAAAGCGCCTTGACCCACTGCCACCCGAAGGGCAGGTTCGGCGTTATGTACGGCTAAAGGAAAGTCACAACAGAGCCGCGGTCTCTCCCTGAGCTGGGTGCGAGCCTTGCCCGTCCCGGCACCCACGTGGCGGCGGCGGGAGAGCTCCGCGCCCGGGGCANCGGCTCCCCCCGCCCGGCCGAGCCTCCTCCAGGCGGCTGCCGAACTTTGTTCGTCTGGAAAGCCGAAATAGGAATAGAGCTACGGTTCCTGTAGGTCTTCTGACACGTTCTCGGGACGTGCAGCGGGGAGGCCGGCAGGAGGCTGGTTTTCCTTGTGGAATTGCAGGTTAAACACAAGTTGAGGTTTCCCTGTCATATACGGCTTTGTCTCGAGGGGTTCTGAGCGGGGTGTGAGGTTGTAGGGCAGCTGGGGTAGCCCTGGTCCTGTTGCAAAGCTGGACCTGGTCCTCTCTTAAACACTTTTTTTCACTGAATGATCCTCCCTCCCCTCTTTCTCCCCAAGAGATTCAAAACACTTAACTGGGTTCTGATTTGCATACTCGGGACTTTACCTCTCCTTATCATTCACCTTGTTGCTTCCTCTCCAAGGAGTGATCCGGATTTTCCAGGTGTTTGCAGGTGGTCTCCAGGCCCTAAAGGTGGCTGTGCTCAGGTAAGGCAGAGAGCAGCCAAGAAAGGGTTTGTCTGCTTTTCCCTGGAGGGAGCTCCAGCTCATTGCCGGGGAGGGGAAAAGGGCTGCAGCTTTCTGTCTTCTCCACCCAGCAAAACCCAACTGCAGCAGTGGAATGAATTAAAGCGACGAGCCTTGCTACGGTCTTCCTCTAAGGTGTGGGAATTTGGTCAGTGTGAGTAGGTGGACAGTGAAGTGGACGAGACACAGGGCAGCATCATGGAAGATGGGAAGCAAAGGACAGCTGGTGTGGAACAGGGAGGTCTCCAAGTGAGCACGAGTAGAGTTCAGGAGATGTCACGTGCCTGTCATGAGAACAAGCAGAGGCACTTTTTACAGAGCCAACGTGTGTTTTAAATGGACATGCCCGTGGATGGACAAGTGAGAGCTGTGTTTTCGTTCACTGAAATCATGGGCATGTAAGGAAGGCCCTGCTGCTGAGTGGGAGGTTATTGGAAGAGATGGGTAACCTCATTAACATTTGGCTGGATCTTACAGTACAGCTGTAGTCAAGGGAAAAGTGTTCAGTGTGCTGCACAACATAGTAATTGGGGTTTTTGCACCCACTAAAATAATCTTTGAGTATGTTCCAAGTGCTTCCTATATACTTTATTCTGTAAGTAGCCTTCCCCTGCCCAAGAGGCAGAGTCAACTAATGCTCAGGATTATTACTGGAGAGCACAGAGGGATGGATAGCTGCAGCTGATTTACCTGGAAGGGCCACTGCCCTCAGCTCACCCACTTACACCATCCCTTCCAAGTGATCTTTGTTTAAACCAGTTGTGGTCAAAATGAGCTGGGTTAGGTGTTCAGGACAGGTGTAGAAGGGGCATGGTGTGGTTTTATTTTAACTGGCTGTTTCTAGCAGGTGCCTTACGCTGGCTGCTTTAAAGGGAGAACTGAATCTCTGCCATTTGCTCTCCCACTAAACACATGTCTGAAATACAGCAACATACTTAATAGAGCACTGGACATATCTTAGTGCTGTGCCTTAGCTGATAGCAGTACTCAAAAGGAACATGGTAAACCCTTACCTTTATCTTTCACAGTTGCTAACAATACACACTGCTTCTGTGACTTAGGCACTTCAGCTTTTGAAGGTTTTACAAGCTTGTGCCAGCAGCTTTAAACAGTAATTCGGGTGATTTGCCCTGTATCTTACACAGCTTTGTGTAGAATTATAGTTTTCTAACAGGGACATCTAGTGGTAAAATATATTTTATTTAAAATATATATAATTTGAGTCCTTGTCTGTGTTTGCTATTTCTGTGCTTGCTGCTTAATGTCATTATTGAAGCAGTACATTTCAGATGTTGCCAGTAGAGAGCATCTAATTGTTTATCAATAACAAGTCCAACTCTTCATATGTAATGCTTTCCCATTTTTTTTAATAAATACATTTTTTAAAATTCCTTAATCCTTCCCTGTTTAATATCACTTTGCCTTAGCAGAAGGTGTTTACTTGGAATAAGGAACAGGTACATATTACACAGATGAAAAGACACTGATGAGCATAGTCAGGGGCTCACTAGCCTAATACACTGATACATTTGCCATCAGAGAGTCATGTAAAGAAGCTGGATAAAGAATTTTACAAGTTTTTCATTCCACAGGGAATGTTTGCAGAGCTTGGGTACTCGGGTTCACCATGGGACTGAAAAGAGTCTGCTTCTCTTTCTCTGCTCTCTGGGTCACTGGGTTATAGTAGACCAGATGTTTAATGTTTTGTCATGTTTCAGTAAAGTATCAGATTCAATTTTTTAATGTCATTTCGCAACAAAATAGTGGAACATATCCATTTATCTCTTTTGGCAGTGTAAGCTAGTAGCATACTCTGTGGGTTTAACTGTGGGGATGCAGACACATGGGACACAGGGACCATCCCCTCTGCCCAGCACTTGTTGGAGCACACATGGAAGACTGTGTCCAGTTTTGTTGCCTCCCAATAGGAAAAAGAGACTGATAAATTGTCACAGCTTCAGCAGAGGGACAGCATAATGGGGCTGGGGCTGGAGCACTTGCCCTGTGAGGAAGCGCTGAGGGAGTTGGGCTGGGTTAGCCTGGCCAGCAATGGCTTTGGGGATCCTGAGGCAGAGAAGTTCATAGTGGATATAAGGAAAAACTTCTTGGAGCAGAACAGTCAGGTGATGGACAGGTTGGGCCCAGGGAGGTTGTGCCACCTCTCTCCTTGGGGACTCTCAAAACCCACCTGAATAAAACCCTCAGCAGCCTGCTCTGAGCTCAGAGCTGAGGCCGCATTGCACAGGAGTTTGGGCAAATGATCTTCAGAGATCTTCCAACCCAAATTATTCTATGATTATGTGGTTTTTTACCTCTCTGTGTCTATGTATGTCTGTATGTACATACATACACACACATATGTGTATGTATTTTGAGTAATGAGTAATTAGTTACAGTTGTTTTGCAGTGTTTTTGGATTCTAAAAAAAGCCCCGTATCTATTGGCGTTGCTCAGACCCTCCAGATGAAGGGCCAGAAATACATTAATTATGTTTCAATTGATATTTTTAATTATAGTTGGTATTTCTAAGCCATCTACATGTGAGAGCTGGCCTGTTGGTAAGTGGCATTTAGATAATGAAGTGTTGCATCCCTTTTCAAGACAGCATAATTCTGTTCTAATATATTAATAGCTGTTTTCAGCCTGTACTGTTGCTCTGGTTCTTCACTGTTCCTTTCTAGCACCTTTTGAATCTGCTGGATAATTTTAATCAAATTTGTAAGTAAGGCACTGGGTGCAGTGACCAAATTAATTCGTCTGTTGAGGGAAAGGCAGAAACACACATCAGCAATTACATGAATTTTCATTGCAACTGTTTTGTTTTGGGCTTTATGCAGGTAACAGCATCCTGTTTTAGTTCTTGGTTGTAAGGACCATATGAGGACAGCTGGGTTGTTGGAGTGAGGAGATATCTCAGGCCAGGGAAGAAGAGAGGGAACAACAGGAGGCTTGGACCTGCAGGAAAGCAGACCCCTGATGTTCTGCAGCTCACTTTCTGAGGAAAGGCTTCTCAGTGTTTTCCAAAGTGCTTTGGAGGATAGCATGATCCATTTCGTGTGATCCATGGACAGCACTGTGTGATTTCACTGATGTCACAAGATAGTAGAGCTGATTCCTAGTTCAGGGCTCATGCTTTGATGTCCTGCTCTGAGTAGCTGATTGCTGATGACTTGGAGATTGAAATCATGTAAAGGAAGACCCACCTGAAAATATGGACCTATTGGTCCATATAAAGTGTGGCTATGGAAAAATAACTTCAGCTTCTGTCCCATCGAAGCTGAATAACCCCCCAACCTCTGAACAGCTCACAGGGTAAAACAACTGGAACAAGACCCGATCCTGAAGTCTTTTCTCTGCCTTCAGTGGCTTTGCCGAGCTATGCGTGGCCAGCTGGGGTCAGCCTGCGTGCAGCTGAACCCCTCACTTCTCCACGGAAGGTTCAGGACACAGCTTCGGTCTCTCCTCCAGAAATAACAGCTTTCATCACTTCCCTTGCCCGTTTTATCGTGTGCTCATGGTAAGAGCAGGAGCACACATGCTGTCTCTGGCACGCAAAATGAAAAAAAACAGTGGAGGGGGGCAGCTTCTTTTGGGAACAGTGCTGCCTTAAAATGCTTGTGAAACTACCGCCTCAGGCATTCTTGAGCTTTCTGTTTCACCATCTGAAGGGATGCCATCGACGTGGTTTTTTTAAAGCTTCTGAAAAGCTTAGTCTGTTTTATGAGGAATGCGTTAGGAACCTTAGATATTTATGTAATTTATCCTAATGAAGTGGTTTTATTTATTGTTTTCCGAGGAAATGCTCGGTATTTTTGGATTCGCGTTCTTCAAAGAGAGGAGATGAGTTTCCTGTTAAGAAATTGAATATGATTTTTTCAAATGTCTTCAGAGAAAAAAGTAAACTAGAAGAGTGATTACAGAATATTGGCTAATTAGCTGTAGTGTAACTGCTTTAATTACTTTTATCCCTGAAGCCACATGACTGTGCAGATGACTAGCAGATGACTTATTTAAAAAAAAAAAAAAGACGTGTTCACACTGCAAGGTTAATGAGCCTAATTAAATATAGTTTTCCTTAGCCAGATACTAAATCATAAAGCTTGGGGGAGTGAGGGAGGGGGAGAATCCAAAGGCAGTCAGTTCTATTTCAAAAAATGATTTTATTCTGATTTTTAATGAAAAAAAAAACCCTGGAATTGTGAGTGATTTTTCTGAATAGAGACACTTAGATCTAAAGATTTGGTTAGACCTCACATGGCAAACTTTGAAAGTCTATTTAGAGATGATTATGCTGAGACATATTTGTTTTCACTTGCCCATTGCTTTAATTAATGTAGAAATGGGCTTGAATAAAAGGTCTGTGTTAAGTAGAAGTCTCCATCTGCTGCTGCATATTACCAGAACCTTTGTCCTTCCTTGCCGTGCAATTTTTATTGCACCATTTTATTTCCTGTGGTAAGCTGCAGAATGTCTCGCAATAAGTTGTACAGAAAGGATGGAGTTCTGATTTTTTGCTAAATTATTTCTTTTTCTTAATTTTCTGCCCATGCTGTGCACAGTGGTTTCAGATCCCACACTCAAAAAACCACTTAGAGACCCAAATTCTATGGACTTTCAAGGAATCTTACATCCCAGGCACAAAAATTAGGTATTAGACCTTACTGAGTTGCCGTGTGTCAGCTACCTTTGTGACTAGCCTTGATTTACTGAAAACAGAAGCTAAAATGTGTTACACAGTGAAAAGGGCTTAAGCCAATGAATTTTATCAAATTTTTAAAGAACATGCAGTCAGCTATTGCTGGTCAGCTGGTCGATGGTGACTTTCACAGGGGACTTTGGGCAAACCAAAAGTAGTAGCTCGTTTCACTTCTATTCTTCTTCCACATCTTTTCTCTCATTATCAATTTTCTTTTTTCTTTTTTTTTTTCCCCTTTCTCCAAATGGCATTATATTTGAGTATTTCCTTTAAGCTAATCTAGTGTGCAGGGCTCTACATCTTGAAAATATTGCTTAGACCTTCTGGGTCAGGATGCTCAAAAGTCAGGTGGGGTACATACAACAGCTGTCTGTGTCTTTCTACCCAATCCAGCACAAGATGAATCAGATTGAATCCTCTACAAATAATTGCTAATGAGGAGTTAATCTGCTCATGGGGCAAATTTATGTCCTTTCATTTAAATTTTCGTCTCAAACTTGAATTTTCCCTATCTAACAGACTGGACACTTTCTAAGGATTAGTTTTTATAAATTAATTATTAGTTGGTTTTCTTGGTTGTCTTTAATGATGTAGAAAGAATAGGCTAGAGCAGACTACTGAAAGGATCCTTATTAGAGAGGCAGAAGCTGAGTTCCTCAGCTAAACCCCTTCCTTTGGTTTTATCCCATTTTCCAAAGGGGCTGAAAGGTCACTGTGCACCCAGTAGGGCTCATAAGTTATTATAATAACTGGGATTGTGATTAAATGATGCTGCCTCAGCACCTGGCACATAGTAGAAGAATCATAACACAGAATTTGTGTGTCCTTCCTCCATTTATTTGTTTATTTGTGTTTTCCTCCCTCATGGACTTTGTCAAATATATCCTATATGCCTGTTGATAGGCAAAAAAGGAGGAAAGTTCTAGCCATAGGTTTTGTAGCAATAACTTCTCTCACCTGCTTTTTACACGTCAGTTGAGCTTCTTGCTTTTGGGGCAGAATGGATAAGACTGTGGCTTTGAAAGTGGAGAGAAGTAACAAGGGTTTGTTTGACTGGTTTGTAACTTTCCAAGCTCCTCCTTGTTGCCATATGGTGAGTCTGATGCTAAACTTGAAAAGAAATCCATAAATTCCTTAGGATCCCTTTGAAATTCCTTCATTGATTTACTTTTTCTGCTTTTAGCCAACGCTTTGACCTTGCAGGTACCACTCATTAATAACTTGTATGTGGTAATAGGAAAGTGGTATCACAGTGGCTTATTATGCTTAGAACAAGGTTTTGTTTAGCTGTTTCATGTTGTCCTGCATTTCCACTGAGTCATCTTTTCCCTAAATTGGTTTCTCTGCAGCTTTTCGTAAGTCTAGGAAAATGAACTTTTATTTACAGATACTTTGGCTAGTGTATTAGTTTTCTACTTATTTTTTGGCTGTTAAAGCTATCAAATAGGAAGGAAAAAAACTGAGCATAAGATTTCTGTACAAAATTAGTGATTTTGGCTAACAGCTTTTTTTTTTTTTTAAGTTTTAAACCTTTTTTTAAAATCAATATGCTTGAGGGAAATGCAATTTAACACCGTAGTAAAGAAGATTCATAGAGTGACATGCTCTTAATAAATTCAGTCACCCAGAATTATTATCTCCTTGTATCTATGCCCGTGTCCATATTCTGACCTTAACTGGTGTTGATATTTGGTGATTGATGGTGGTGATTTGCTGATGATTGGTGGTTAATGATTGTTGATGTTGTTTTCGGAGTGTTTTCATGGAATGCATGTGTGATTAGTGCTTAGAAGAATTATTTATGTTTTGGGATATGAGAGATTTTAAAGATGCTCCAATTTTTTTATCCTGTGTACTCTCATGAGCTGTTTGTGTATAGTAATATTAAAAATTACACTTTGGGTTTATCATACTGAGCAAAATTTAAAGATTCAAGACCCTGAACCCTCAGTTCTCCTTTATCAGTCAGGTAGCCTTTGATAAGCAGTGTCCAGTATTTGGTTCTTCTGGCTCTAGACAGTTTCATTATCTTGGTTATTATTATTCTCACACATTGAGAATCTGCTGCTCCTTGGGAGTTCTGGAATCGAGAAGTGAGTCATCAAGCAGTGGCAAAAGGCTGGTTTGTGGGTGGGTTTGGTTTTTTTTTATGCTACAAGTGTAATAAACTTCTCAGTCCAGGGCTAGCAATGAAGTGTGTCTCTGTCTCGTCAGCACTAAGTTAATTCAGTTGTAATGGCAAACAAAAGATGCTGTGTGAAATACCCAGTTCACAGATCTTCTCCTAACAGAAATTAATGCTAGTTTGGATTTTCTGGTGGTAAGTACACAAGCCCTTAGAGGACATGGAAGCACAATGTGCTCTTCAGAGGTTCCAAACCAAGCTACAATTTTCTGCTGAAGTACCACACCATAGATTAAAAGAACACAGAAATAGATGAGGCTTTTTTTTTCATTTCTCCCCCCAGAACTTGGCTGGATCTCAAAAGTGTACGTGAATCGACCTGCAGTGGTGAGGCATGCAGAAGAAATTAAAAAATGGAAAACTGTGAAAGGTAATTGGCAAGTAAGTGCTCTTCTTATGCATTCTGTTCCTGTATTTTTAAAGCAGTCACTCTCCCTCTCCAGGCTGTAATATTGAATTTTTTTCAAGATACATGTAAACTTAAAAGATGTGCTTGTCCATGTCTTATTTTAGTAATTTGTATTTGATGATGATGGGATGGAATAAGGTGACGCATTTATCCAAACAAGTTAAAAACCTTATAACTCATGAGTGGCAAAACCGCAAATGGATTTAAGTCATCTTTATTCATGAGTGGATTAAATTGTATATTACTATCCCACCACATTTATTCTGTTTCCCAGACAGACTTCTCTGCATGCTGCCTTCTTATTTTTTGATTTTAAAGCCGTGAGATATGATCATGGTCCCTGTCAAGTTTGACCTACCTGGGTGATTTTTCTTTGCTTAAACATTCTCAATGTGTGTGATTTCGTTGCTTAACTAGTTTTTACCTAAAATTCAAAAATCCTGACTGGCTGTGGCATTTGACTGGGGGAAAGGAGCCTGCTAATGTTAGGGGAACTGACTTTTTAGCTGCTGAGATAAGGTAAATGGTTATTGTCCATCTTAACTATAAAAAGACAAACTTTCTTCATTCACCAAGTAGGTGTTCTGCAAACAAATGCTGGGGATTCCTCCACTGAGCGCACTAAACAAGTAGTTTATGTACAACAGTAACTGAAAACATGGAAGCAGGAGGAAGGAGACCATGAAGGATTAGTCTTAACAGTGAAACATAATAGAACAAAGCAAGAATCATTTAATTATACTTCTTTAAAAAGTGGTACAAAATAGTTGATATCATGCAGCTGTTCTGGAGTGGCTGAAGCTGTGTTTACAATGAGCACAGATCTTGGGGATTACAGTCTGGGGAGGATTTGATTTAGCTGTAAGATCCTACTGCCTGTTTTTCCTTCCTCAAAGCTTGTGCTTTCTGTGTCATCATTAAACTTAAAAAAATGGAGATAAACTGAGGAAATTTAGATGCCAGTTCAGCATTTCTCTAGAGTTTCTTATGCATAAAAAGTTACTTGGTATCAAGTTTATCAGTCTGGTGGCTCTGAGTTGGGAAATAGCATCAGTGAGAAAGTCCAGATGATATTCCATAACCCTGGCTATCCTCAGATAAGGCAGGTGCAGTAATGTAAAAAAGTGAGTCCTCTGTTTTGACTGAAGTTACTGTATAAATAACAAAGCCAGAGAGAGCCACAGGCTTTGATTACAGAGAATCGTTGGTGGGAAGGGGATTTAGTGTCACTCCTACAACAGGGCTGGAGGACAAATGTTCATTCCCAACACTTCTCCAGTCTCCTGTGCAGAAACATTGGTACTCGAACAAGGTTTTACTTGGAAGAATATCAGAAGCATCTCTCCTGTGTTTGAACACTGTCCCTGCAGGATAGTCGTGTGCTGTTTATTTAACAGGGATGATTTTGAACCTTTGCGTGTTTGAATGTGAGGAGCATCACAGATTCAAATTCTGGAGCTGGTTTCCCAAAATACACATTTGAAAAACCCTTTAAAAAACCCTGAAGTTTATAGCAGTTCTTGGAACTCCCTGGCTGCCTCTGTCTTGATGACTTTATGATTCATGTCATAAGAGATGAGACAAAAATTCCCTCAAACAGAGGATAAAAAAATCCAAGTAAAAGAAACATAAAACCATTTAAAGGGGAAAACCCTTTCCAAGTATTATAGGATGAAAGGAGAAATCAGAATCAAGCAGTCAAGCTTAGACTAACAGAGGCCAGTGATGGTTCATTACCCCATTCAGTCACCCCAAAACAGGTTTCCTTGTAACATTTACTGCAGGTTCCAGAAGGAGACTCCCATCAGTGAAGTGTGAAAGCTTTGTAGGCTGGCCAGCCATGGAAGATTTGCACAGTAATACCTCCATGTAGAAACAAGCTCTGCTGCCTGTACTGACAAATCATATCACAGAGCAGAGCAGTCAGAGAGGAGCTTTATGGACTCAAATGGACTTTGCCACTGCAAACTCTCCCCTTGTACAAGTGCCCTGGCAGAGATATCAGCTTTTAGTAAAGCCATCACTGTAAATGAGCACTTGCTGGAAGACCTTCAACAAATATTTCAAAATAATGTCTGAAGCTCAATTTTTGTTCAGCAAAAAAAGCTCATAAAATTTTTAGTTATGCTTCTGTTCCATTCTTTGATTAATAAGTCTTTTAAAATTCTGTAGCATTTTTGTCGAAAGGGTGCTTTAACCTTGTCACTTACCTCTTGCTTTTGGTTTGGTTTTTTTTTCCCACCAAATAATGACAGATTTTTTTTATTCCTGATTCACACAAAAGGAATTGTATCTTTTCTATATCATTGGATACTGCTGAAAACATGAACAAATATCTGCCAGCATTATTTGCTTACCGTGCATCATTTCCTTCTGGTCAGAGAGAGCGCCAGGCTTCTGATTCCAGCACCTTGTAAGCCAGTTTGGCTTTGGAAGTGTAAACAGAAATGCTCCATTCCTTGCTTTGTTCCCTTTGTAGGCTGCTTGGCTGCTGAAAGCTGTCACCTGCATAGACCTCACCACTCTTTCAGGGGATGATACTCCTTCAAATGTTCAAAGGCTGTGTTTTAAAGCAAAGCATCCTATCAGAGAGGACCTGCTCAAAGCCTTGGACATGCATGATAAAGGTATGGTAGCTTTTGGTGTGTGTATTTTGTAGAGAAAATGTCTACATTTCCTCATTATTTTTTCAGTTTTCAGAAAGGGCATTGTTCCACTGATTGAAGTCATATGGTGTAGGACCAAAGGGGAATCAGGCCTTTGGCTTAAGCCATACACATAAAATATCAGACATTAGTCTTCTTTTTTTAAAACTTGGATTTATGGACTCTTCAGACAGTTGAAGTATTAAATATGAGGTCAATTATCTGAGAGCTGGAGAGAGGAGCATTTTAACTAGAAATGACTGCTTAGTTGCTGCTGGGCTCACTCTGGCTCAACAAGTAAGAACAGAGCTTGGCAGTGCAGTTTCCCTTGCAGTAATTTGCTGATCAGGCACATCTTAACTCTACGTGTTGGCATTAAGCTGTGAGTCTGTCCATGAAAATCTTGGAGTTTTAACTCCTACTCATGCAGGCTCGCTGCCAGGGTCAGGTGGAGGAACACGAGGGAGGAAGCAGCGTGGAGAACGACCTGAGCCATTTGAGCAGTGTCACAGACGTCCCTGGTGCAGTGCTTAAGATCCTTGAGGGAACATGGAAGTGGGAGGTGGGGACAATGCACACACATGTTCACAGTGTGGATTGCAGTGGAGAAGGTGGGAATCTGTGTGTGGGAAAAAAAGGAACTGTGGCTTTTGCAGGTATCACTGTTGGAGCAGTTTGTGTGTATCCTGCAAGAGTCACCGATGCTGTCAACGCCCTAAAGGCTGCTGGTTGTAACATACCTGTAGCTTCAGGTAAGCCTTATTCAAAAATGTAATTTGATGTTATAAAATATGTAGGAAAATCCGGAAGTTTGGACTTGCTTTTGTGTCAGGGAGTAAGGTGAGAAGGTAACAGGAACAAGGAAGGGAGTGAAAGGAGGATTTTCTTCTGGTATAATCTTTTGTTTTTCTTTCAAATTCAAGCTTATCAGGAATGTCAGTTCTGTTTTGCTGGAAGCTCTTCAAAGAGGTGTTTAAAATATACCATTTTTTTCCTCACCTGGGTAGAAGAAATGGAGATAGAGTGCTGGAACAAGTGTCAGTATACACTAAGTAGATGATGATGATGATGATGATGATAATAGGAGCTCCAGCAAAGCTTTATTTTCCCTATCATGTTTGACTTTTAAGTGCAGTCCTGTGTCAAGGTTTAGCCCCAGCCAGCAAGTAAGTACCACACAGCCACTTGCTCATACACCCACTTCCAGGATGGGGGGAAAAAGAAAATTGGAAAAGTGAGCAAATTTGTGGTTTCAGATAAGAGCTTCTCTTTTGTGCACCCCCAGCCCACTCACTGATGAGGTGAGAGGCAGAAAAGGCCCTGACTCTGTGCTGGCCCTGCTCAGCAGTTACCAAAACATCCCTGTAGTACCAACACTGTTTCCTGCACAAATCCAAAACACAGCCCCACACCACTGAGGATAACTCTATCCCAGCCCAAACCAGCACATCCTACAAGCTGAATTCAGTGAGTCTGTGTGCAGAGCCAAGGGTTGGTGCCTGCTGAGCAGCCCACAGGTTCAGGACTTTTACATACAAATCCAACAGTGCCAGCTCTTCCCCAGTCACCACACGTGAGAGACAAGTCCTGAATGTACAATAAGCAAGAAGTAGAATCAAAGAATAACTCAGGTTGGAATAACTCTGGGTGTCATCTGGTCCAGCCTCCTGCTCAAAGCAGGGGCTAACTTTGAAGTTAGATCAGGTGTTTAATGCTAAGATACATGTGAGTTTTTTTGTTGTTGTTTCATTGTTGTGTAAGGGAAAGTTACATACTAAAAGCATTTATATGTCAGAGAGAAAGACAATCTCTGACAAAGCCATTATTTTTTCCATTTCCAAAGTTACCCTTGGGTTTTGTACTTAAACATCATAAACATAATCTTAAATAGAACTCATTGAAAGCAATTTTTGCTATATTGTGATTTAACTGTTAAACAATATTACTATAATTTGAGATAGTACTTAAAAGAATTGGAGAGAATTAAAAATGTATGTATTGCTTAATATCTGAGTTCACTCTGTTTGCTCAGTTCTGCTGGAAGCAGTAGATGCTGTGCTTTCATGTAGGCTGCTGTGGGAAATTTTGAGGCATGTGAAAGGTCTTTCCACAAGCTGCACTTAGTATCTTGCTGGACATTGGTTTTTAAGGGTAGAGCCAATGCTTCTTGTGGATGAAGAGAGCTTAGGACAAGGTGCCTTTTGATTTTTTGAATCATGGTAGGTATAAAAAAATAATAACTTTCAAACTTTTTGCTGTATCAGAGGTATTTTCAATTTTATGGTTAATTTATGAAACTTCAACACATTTATTAAACATTTCTTCCTTCTACCTGCACCCCCTTCATGCTAGTGGCTGCTGGGTTTCCATCTGGACAAACTCCTCTGGAAACCAAACTGGCTGAGATAAGGCTGGCAGTGGAATATGGTGCCAGGGAGATTGACATTGTCATCAGCAGGAGTCTGGTGCTGACTGGCCAGTGGGAAGGTGAGTACCCACCCTTTGGCAAGGACCTCAACCTTTCCATGTGCACGTGCAGGGTCTGCCTTTGTCTCTTCCTCTAATCTCTCCATCAGTCCTTAAAGAATTTGGTCCTTCCCCTAAGAGTAACTGATAATCTAGGGCTTTCAGCTAAACAAAAACTATTTAATTTATGACAAAGGGTTGCATTTTTTTGAAAAGAACACTGTTTCAAGTCAGGCTTGTCAGGCTGGGCAAGCAGAATGACTTTTTGGTTTGGAAATTCAGGTCTATTCCTTCTGTGCCTTTAGAGGATTTTGTGTACAGCATTAAAAAAATAGCAAGTAAAAGCTTAATTATTTGAACAGTTTTGTTAGAAAGCCCAAGGGGCTGCTAGTGTAGATGATACCTTGTTAAATATACATGTTTCAATTCTTGACAAAAATACGTATTTTAGTTGTTTTCTTTTTCCTGAAAATTGAGGGTACAAATTGACTGTTCGTATTATTATTGATGTTCTGATGTCTGTAGACTACTACTAATTAGTAAGAACAATAATGCTGAAGATGGTTTTTGCTCTAATTGCCTCCTTAATGTACTGTGAATGGTTTGCCTTAAGTGCTGACAGTGCTCCTATAACTAATCTCCATGTGAAGGTAGACACATCATTGTCTTGGAATGAATTTTCCATTTAGCTGTATAATGCTGTGCCATAATATCCTGTTTGCTTGGAAGACTTGATAATGGACCCCTGGTACCCGGGTTTATTTAAGGAATCACAGTCATCAAGGTAATAGGTCATGTCTTCTGATTTTGGTCTTCCTTCAATTAGCAGTTAAAGCTGAAACAAAACCCCCACATGTTTCTGCATCTGTGTCTCCATGACTGATACCCTGATTTCCATTTGCTGTAATATCTTGACCTCTTTTGCAGTATTTACCATCTCCACACTTTTACTCTTTATATTCTTTGAAGTTATATTGCCTGGGATCATGTGAAGGAGAACTCAGAGGAGAAATACAGGACTGGATTCAGAGAGGGTTTGTATCAGGATTGAAATGAACTGGACATACATGGTTAGGTTTTCCTGCATGGGAGATGAATCACTTTTTGTGGTCACAAATTACAAGGGAGGAGTACACAGACATAGCAATGATGGATGTGGTATAAAGCTGTCAGTTTACTAAATAAGTAAATTAGGGATGGCTTTTAATTTGGTGTGCATATCCTTTTATCCAGAGCTGAAGTCATGACAAGGTTGAAAGCCATCCTTATTTTGGCATGGCTTATATTTTCTTTTTTTTTTTACCACTGGCAGAATTCAAATTATTTCCAAATATTTTCTCTAAGTTTATTCATGAATGTGAATCTGTGTGTGACACACGTTTACATGATCTTGAAAAAAAGCTCCTTCAGGAACAGAATTTACTTGCCATCCAGATAATGACACCACAAGGTGAAAAGTTACAATGTTTAACTTCCCCATCCAAAAAAACCCCAAGTACTTCATTGGGTGATCTGAATAATTTGCTGAAAATCTAGTATTCTGACTTCCTGTTTAGCTTTTAATAGATATGTGTTACCTGTGAGAACATGCAGATTCTCACCTCTGTCTAATGATTAGAGATGATGCAGAATAATGTATAAAATACTTTCAAGGAATCTAGGAGAAGGGATAAAGAAGTCTTTTTTAGGCTAAATCCCTGTATTACATAAAATTGAGTAGCCTAGTGCAGTAACCGTGTTCGAGGTGCTTCATCAACTAAAGCTGCCTTGCAGTTCTAACTTATGTTAATAATAGTAGTAGTAATAATAATAATAATATATTTTTATGGGTATTTTCTCATGCTGACAGTCTTCACAACTTCAGAAGTTATTGAAAAAAAAAAGTGTGTGGTAGAGTGCTTTATCTTATTGTTCATTTTTAGCTTTTCTTCTAGCCTGTACAATAATTGGGGTCACCACAATAGAATAGTGTTGCTTTGTGATTTGCTTCAAAGGCTTGTTTGGTTATTAAATATTTTAGTGTGTGTCCAATTATGTCAAGTTATTTTAAGGCAACTCTTGAATATTGCTGGAGCTCTTTGTGACACTCAGAATGTATTTTCTAGATCTTTATGAAGTAATTGTTAAGATCTTTTTAATAATGCTGAATATGAAAGCAGCTTTATCGGACAGCTAAATTACATCAGAAAATAGCATTAAATGAGATGTAAGTTTATGAATTTACATACCTTTTATAACCTTTTAGCTTTTAAAGCAATAACAGTTTAAAATAATTTCCTCAATTATTGTCTTGTATCACTTGACAAAGTACGGATTAAGCTTAAATTTACCAGTTTAGATACTTCCTTTAGACACAGAATGTGGAGTCTTTATGTAAGGAGTGATCAAGTTGGCCCATAAATTGTTGAAAGAAACTGGATTTATTTACTGTTGGTTTTTTCCCCCCCCTGTTATCAATTTGTTGGATTTGCTGTGCCTCCTGAGGTTGTCTGGGATGCCATAATGTTACTGCTAATTCTACAACTTTTAGCAAACACCTGGACATGCTACACTGTCAGTAGCTTCAGGAGTGTTAATCGATGGATTTGCTCTATGTCAGTTGAATTTTCCTGTAAGAAAAGGGAAAAAACAAGTTATACTCTAAGAAGTTTGAGCATGGCTGCATCCATGACGTACATGAGGTATAACCTCATTATGAAAGCTGCTTTTCATTTCTGCTAATTATTCAGCTGTGAGTTTAGAGGCTTTGATCAGGGGTTGGAACCTCATCTTGTGCTACATCCTTCATAAACAACACAGACAAAATACACTCCCCGCTCCAGAGGCTTGGAAAAGACTCCACAAGTTGTTCAGAAGCACTGTAGTTAGATTTACCATTTCTAGATGTGCAGACTGCCTTGGGATCTCAAAGCCTGGTTGCACAATTTGTGTCTTGTGTTGTCAGCAGCAGCTCAGACTGCTGAAGCCAAGCTCTGTTTCCAGCTCCGCGTGAATCACTGGAGCCTGGAGTTGCACATATGTGGCTGAGAGCAGAGCCGAGAGAGTTGTGTTGTGCTGATAGCCTTGTGCTTGTCATTTTGTTAACAAACCTGCCATTAACATGCCAGACAGAAGGGGCTCCAGCTCATTTTCCAGTTTCCCATCACAATTACCTTGATCTTTTGGGCTAACAGAAATGGAAACATCTTTTCTCCTCGTCTCAGTTTCTGCCCTTAACATCAGTCATTGTGACTGACTAGATAAAAAGACCAAATAAATTGAATTTAAAAAAAAAGATGTGGTTTTATCACCACATTTTTGGGGAAGAGCTATTTCATAAAAAATTATTTTTTCCCCCCTCTTAGTATTTTCATTTCCTTTGTAGGAGATATGGATTTTCCCCTTTATTTTGTGATTTTTTTTTGACTAATATATTGGAGGAAATTAAAGACCATCTAGACAATCTAGTGCAGATTATAGCCAGCAGAAATTGTCAGGGATATTTGCTTGAGAGATGTATAGGGGAAGGAACATTTCTTTAATGTATTTAATCGCTGCTAAAATTCAACATAATGTACTAAATATTTACAATTCTAGGAAAACTTCAAAAAAGGTTCCAGCTCTTGTGTTTTATAACAGCAGAAGTAAAACCACAGCTATGAAAGCATTTTTTTTCCTACAAAATGTGAATTTTTCTGACTTCTGTAAATGCATCCAGTAAATGCAGATGTAAAGTTCATGAAAGCTGTCAGGTATCTTAAGTGGTGCGAAGTAGAAGAGTTCTTCTGTCACATCCATTTTAACAGCTAAGTCAGTAGAGCTACTGCAGACTTCATCAGTGAGCATCTGGCTGCAGAATATTCTACATAGGTTGTCTTGCTTTGGGTTTTTTGGTTGGGTTTTTTTTTTGGTGTGTTTTGGGGTTTTTTTTTCCGCTGGCTTAAGATTTAGACTACTTTTAGAATGGATAATGTTGGTGCTTTGTTCAAGATGCTGCAGAGTACTGGCCATTTGCTTTGAGAGCTTTTGATTTTCTTTTATTTGTTTCTAGCAGTCAGAAAGAAAGTCTCTTACAACCTCTTCATGGTGGTCTTAGCTGGCAGTTGAAAATATGCCTGCAGGGTTGTCTGTGATAGAGTTTTTTGACCAAAATCTTTGTGCCACTGCTGCTAACCAGAGGAGCTGTGTGTGCTGTGCCAGTTACTGCTGTTCTGCCCAGGTCACAGTTATTCCCAGATTTGTAGCATCCAGCTTTGATCCTGCTGCTGTCCAGCGTGATGGAACTGAGTTGTTAAGTGTTGGGCCTCTCGGCAGCACAGACTGTCCCACAGGGAGCCCAGGACTCCTGGAAACACTGAGTACATTTTGAAGTGTGGTTAACTCCATCCATACTTCAGACATTTGCCAGAGAGTTTCAGGATAATCCAGTTTATTTGTGCCTTGATTTAAATCTGACTGGGTACTGAAACTTTTCTTTTTATTTTTGGAAGGAGTAGGAGTTTTTACACTTGTTCTGTGTCAAAGCAGTTCCAGCTTGCACTGGGACTGGGATGCTCTGGTTAATTTTCTCTGTCCCAGATGTAGTTGCATTTCTATTTGTACTTTTACTGTGGGGTTGAAAATTTCCTATGAAAGTCAGCTATTGTCTGCAATAATTGGTCTCTGAACAAAGCACAGTATTCCTTACCTACACACCTGCCCCATTAAAGTGTGCCCACTTCTCTGCCACCTCAGCTAACCTGATAGACACGGATGATTGAGGATCCTGAGCTGTTCCTGTCCGTGGGATGATGTGTGCTGGCAGGCAGCGAGCCTGTTCAAACCATCGTGACGCTAATTGCATGCAAAAGTACCTTCCAACTGCAGGGAGCTGCGGTACCAGGGAACAACAGCTGTGAGAATATGATTTCTTTTCGTGGAATCCAACCCAAATGTGCATTTTGTTGGTTTTATTTTGACATTTTTGGCGGCGTGTCTTAAAGGTAGAGAAAACTTTTTCCTCTCGTTACCGAAAGTGGAAGAACAAGGAAGCTGCTTTCTCTGGGTTTTCAAAAGCTTCGGGAAAGAGTCACTCCACAAAAAGAGATTTCATTTGGATCTAACATGAGCAGGGTTATTAAATGCACAAAAAACTAGCACAGGTCCTTTGTGTTTCTTTTTTGAGCCTCGATTTGATGTAGGTTTCTGGAGCATCATCAATTGATCAATAAAACATGTTAGACTGCATGCTAGTACTGATTAATTCACACCTTTGGTACACAGTAAGAAACAAGGTGAAGCCTGGTGTCTATAAAGGGACTTGCTAAGTGCATTAGCCAGTTGTCTGCTAATGTGTGTAGCATGTCTCAGAAGGCCACCCCGGCAATCCCAGCCCTGGACACCCTGGTGTGCCGATGGCAGCAGTGGGATGCAGCAGCGCCGTGGGTGGAGGCAGGTCCAGCCTTACCACAGCTGGCAGAGCCTGCTGTGCGTTTCCAGGTCTCCCTTAAGGACTGAGGGGAAAAGGAATCTAGTATTGCAGGAAAAAAATGAGTCTTTATAGCCTGGACTGTTTTAGCAAGACTTATTTAAAGCTGTATTTTAGCCTTCTGTCAAAGAACTTTTTGATTATGTGTTTGAAGATTGAGTACAGTTTGTGAAAAGCACTCTTTCCCTGTTCGCTTATTTTGCACCTTTGTTTTCTAAATTCAAATTCCAGAAATGGTGACTGTACCCCGTAACAGCTGCTTTTCTCCCCACAGTGGCACAATCTTAAACATCCCCACGTGGCCAACTTCTGACAACAATGCTTCATTAATTTCCACCTCTTTTAGTCTCCCTATGTTTATACTTTTGTGGGAGCACTGCTGAATTGTACCAGAAAGGGTGGGAGGGTTTCACTGACCAGGTGCACAGGAAAACGTAACTGAGTACTGATTCGGTGTACTACCATATTTATTGCTGGAAAAGCTGTTTTAAAATCAATCTTTACTATCATAGCATTTTTTGCTCCTGATGCATTCATGGGTATTTGGCATACTGTGCACATTTGTGGTTTTGAGAGAGCCAACATTAATAGCTATTAAGTAAAGTCTGAAACTACAGTGGCATTGTTAATTACCTCCAGTCATGTAATTTATTGAACTTACAAAACTTAAGTCCTCGAGTGCTGCGGCTAATTATAAGATTGGAAATTAATCCAGAAGTGGAAATTACAGCCACACTCGAAAACATCTCCCAGGCAACTTTGATCACTTTCCCGTGCTTTTATCCCCAGGTCTGTACGAGGAGATCCGTCGGTGCCGCGCGGCCTGCGGAGAAGCTCATATGAAAACAATCTTGGCAACAGGTGAACTGGGCTCCCTTGCCAATGTCTACAAAGCCAGTATGATTGCTATGATGGCAGGTAAATATCCGTGGTTTTCTTTTTAAGCCGAGGAAGGCTTTGCTATATTATTTATGAGGCTTAAAAAATTCTAGCCGTGGAAGTTTAGTTTTGTCGTTGGTAGGAAAAACTTGGGTATTAATTACCGGAGTTGCAGGTGTAGTAATGAAGCGTCGCTTGTTTTGTATAACCTACAAAAAACTGCATGGAATGGGAAGTAACAAACTGCTCAATGGCAGGGGTTGTAGGAACGAGTGATATTTGCTGTCCAACATCTGATGCTTGGTATATATAATAAGCATATGGGGCAGATTACACTTGTTGAGGCAATTGTGGTGACCTACAGCTATGTGGATGGATGGCTCATAACGTTGTTTTAAATGCAAGGGGAACTTCTTTGTGAAGATTCTTGCTAGCAGCTCTCATTTTTGGTTTGTGATCACTTCCTCTAACCACCTCTAAGAGTGCAGCTCAGGAAACCAACGTTCCAAGGAACAGGATAGAGTTTCCAGGGGCTGTGTATGCTTTGTAGGTGTTCCTTTTTTTGCATGGCTTAGCAGCCATTTGAGCCCAGATTTTCAGCAGTATATTCTCTCTGCAGCTTTGGGTCTGTGCTGGTAGCATTTTTCCTGGTTTAACCAGGATTTTAGATCTGTGCTTTAATGCCGTGTTGGAGATGCAGAACTGGGAATTGGCTTCCTAGCACTTGCTATTCCCACCGTGCTTGAGAAAGGGCTCCTCAAGTTTATTTCTAGAAGCGTAAAGATGTACTAAGAACCACTTGAGTTAGTCTGTCTTCTCAACTTCCCCTCATTTTTTGTGTTGATTTTTTTTTTTTCCCGACTGTAAACTCTTCAGACCTGAATATCTTATTTTAAAGCAAGAAAAATGTAATCAAGTGTCTTGTCAGTATTTAAATAAATATTCAACTTGCTGCTGACCATACACAATGCTGTGCTTATCTGATTCAAATGGAATAGGGGGCATTTCAGTCTTTTAACATGCCCAGCTACAATGTCAATTAGGTTCATTAGACATACAGGATCAGTATTATGCCACTAAATATTGCTTTTAATTAGAAGAGGTGTAAGAAATACACATTTCCTGTTATTTAAACTAATGTATTAATCATTATGATCACTTTTGTAACACTGAGTAGTGAAAAATTCAGCTTGTAAAGCATTTTACCATTTTGAGAATTTTTGCTGGTGTAGTTTTTTTGAAATACAGCAGATGGCTCTATTGTTAATGATTTTTCTTGCCTAGTTATTCATTTTACAAGATACTTATCCGTCTGAATATATCCAGTAATTTCCTTATTTCAGTCTTCTGCTTTTTCTTTGTGGTAGGCATAAAAATATGAATTTATTTGTGCCCTATGTACATTGCATCGAGGGCCACATTTTCAGACTCCAAGTTGTCAGAACTGTTGAGAGCCTCGAATTCCAGCTGAATTTTGTTTTATTTGAATATTTGTATCGTTTTGGGGAGAAAGTGATTTGGCACAGTAGTTTTACCTTGTAGTTTTAGTATCCAGTTTTTCAACAGAAAACATTATTTAAAAGGAAGAAATAAAAGCAGATGATCTTATGGGTATGGCAGGCCTTGGCAACTTTTAACTGAAGATTAAAAAATGGCAACTTTGATAAACTTGACCCTATTATTAGTTTTATGCACAACATGCCTGTGTATAAGATGTTAATGCTTGCACTCAAAAGAACTTGGGAAAAACTGGTGCTTCACAGTGAGGGATGAGAATAATTTGCCTCTATTTGAACTGGTGGCTCTTGACTCCTGTTGCCTCCAAAATAATTCTCCATTGCTACTTTTTCTTCCTTCTCTAGCACAGTCCATAAGGAGAGAGACATCAGAATGGGAGGAGGCACACAGTTACCTTAAAACCTTTTAATCATACATTTACAAACTTGACTGACATGTGATAAATTCTCCTGGAATATTTAAGAAGCTATTTCTGAGTGAAGGAGGCTGACATCCCTCTAAGGACAGTGACTCACCTGGCAAGAATAATCTTTGCAGTGCTAAGGAGGACACGATGGCAGGGAGCATTGCACAGCAGTGGCTCTGTCCCACTGCCAGAGGGGCACATTGTTTTCAGATTCCTGGTATTGAATCAGGGAGTTGTGGGTCAGTGGTTTATAGCATCCACTGCCGTTTCAATCACTGCCTGATTGACTGCATTTCTGACTCTGCTTTGGGACAATAAGTAAACTAATTAGTGGTGTTCACTGTTTGGTGTATCCTTGTGTGAGCCACGTCCGTTTCTACAGCAGACACTCAAGTCTGTGTCTTGGAATAAACAGTCCTAAGGAACACAGATGGGAGTGCCTGACTCCCCCATGTCAGTGGTAACTATTATATAATTCTTCATCGTGGTGTCTTTAAACAGTTCTTGTACACAGTGTGAGAGGAAGGCCTTTTTTTAACTTTTATTTCTTAACACAAACATCAGAAACAGCCGAAGAAGGCAGACAAGGAAGCGAATGATGAACTTGCAGTGGGAAAGGAATACTTCAGTAAAGTTGTTGGTGACTTAATTGCATATTTCACTCATATATAAGATTTTTATTCTGGAAAACCATATTACCTGATTACAAGGTCTTCATTGTACTGTGTAACAATTCATAATCATTAAGATATTCAGACTGGGAAAGAGGTGGAGAAAGTGATTAAGTAAAAGTACTTCAAAAGTGAAAATTTGATCTGTGTCATTTTGACTGTGAAAACTGCTCTTGATAGTACAGCTCCTACAGCTCCTTTCATGCCACACTTTGGGAAGCTAAGGGAGCACAGCAGTGACATGTGAAAGATATTTGTTTTCATTATATATATCTAAACAGGTACCTATGTAAAGAACAGGAAGGAGTGATCTATTTTCATCTGCAGCTCTACTAATGTATGGGTTTAAACAATTTTTTCATAGTTCATTAAGCTGTTGGTCAAATAAATTTTATGTTGAGATACTGGCTAATGTAAACATTGAATTTAGAAAGGGAATGAGTTAGTGCTAAAACAAACCGACTTCTAAAGTCTCTAGCACAAATAAACCCTGCAAAAAGTAGCAGGAGATGGCTGAAGCAATAAGGATCTCTGATGGTGACAGTCTAGAAGAGGAAAATTAAAACACATTAAATATGTGAGCAGAAATGTTTTTAGATCCTTTGACGCTGTTCATTCCAAAATGAACAGAAATAACAGCCAAACAGGGAAGAAAATCTTTGTGTTGCAGTTCACAGGAGGGAGAGATGGTTTGGAACATTGTAAAATAATGCCTGGCTGCACAAAGCTTTTACCTCAGCTCTAAATAAGATTTTTATCCTGTGGTTAATATTAGGGAAAACAAATTCCACGGTGCCAATAGCTGTTCTTGTCCTGAGCACTTTCCTGCAAAGGTTTGTGTTGAGCAGGGTTGTGTGGTGTGGCTCTAAATGTTTTGGCAGCCATCTGAGTGCAAGGGATGACTTTCCTCCTGCTGGATGTGGACCACCATGATCCAAAACTTCTGCCAGGTGAACGTCTCATGAAAAATGAGAGACCAAGGAAACCAAACCAGCAAAATTGACTGAAAAGCAAGGCGTGCTTTGCACAAATGCAACTGACGTAGGAAACAAGACTACTGAATAAGTAATAATATTTGGCACTTAGATAGCACTTTGTGTCTTCAAGGCACATGATGACCTTAGCAGAACAAATCTTACAATTGCCTGGTGAAATATGAGACAAAGATAATAACAGAGAAGTCAAAAGTCAAACTGAGAGCAGTTGTGAGTTTCTGGCTTAAAGTCTTATGCTCAACCCAAAAGTTGAGGGTCCCCCCTCAGTAGAATGTTGAGTTGTATTATGTGTCAATTTAATTATGTGTCTGCAGCTTCAGCTGTAATTTGATACTGAACCAGTCAGTTTCTAGAGCCCAGAGCATTTCCAAATGAAAGGTAAGGCAAGGGAAGAGTCTTGGTAACACACATAAACCAAGATTTCAATTTGTGTCTAGTTTTATGTGTCTGAAATACAACCAACTGTATTGAGTTTACAGAGTATCTGTAAAGGGTGCACTTTACCTGTAAAAGGTCCATCAGAAATCAAGGGCAATATGTGTCTCATGTTCTAGAAGCAGCTCCTTTGTACAGATGTGAACTGTCTCTGAATGCTCTCCAGGGTGTCTGATGATGTTAAGCTCTGGTCTGGAAGTCCAGTATGGGGCTGGGGGCAAATCAGTGAGTCCTTACTCTTAGGAGTGTGTGGGAAGAGTATTTACCCCTGACTGGTGACTAAAGCTGTCCATGTGTATAATGAATATGTAGAAGTGGTTGCAGTTGGCTGCTTTAAGGGTCTTATCAGAACTGTAATTATTGCTGTGGAATTATACTGGGAGTTGATGACTCTCCTGTTTGCTGCAGCAGATGTCCTGCAGTCTGTGGTGGTTCTGTGTGTTCAAAGGTCTGGTAAACATCACTGAAAGTTTAGTGCAAGGGACAAGCCTGAAACACACTGTGGAAAACCAAGATGCAGAGTGACAGTCTGTCTCAGAGTTTTGAATGACATCATGGACTAAGAAAGTTTTTGAATTGGGAGTTAGATCAAAAGATGGGGTTTCTTTAAATACAATCACTCTAAAAGAGGTTGGTACAGAAACAAGTGAGTTCATTTGTTCTGGTACAGAGTGGGGAGAAATAAAAAAGCCAGTAGTATGAAAAAGCAGATAACAGCATGTTCAGTAAGGCACTACAAGGATGCTCCCTTAAATGAGGTAATTGCCTACAAGCTTAACAGTGATACTGCAGCTAATCACTGGAAATAATGTGGGCGTGATAGATAAGCTCGGAGTTGAAAAGTTCTAACAATGCAATCACAATATCCTCAGGTATGAATTACTGATGAGAGTCCATACAAAGACTTGTAGCAAAAAAAAAAAGTGGGGCTTGAGTAAAGAAGACCTTGAAGGAATGCAAAATGAGACTTAAAAATCTGTCTGGAACTCCCTGTGTAGGGAATCAGAAGTGAAGGAATGAAAAGTGGTTGAGAAAGGCTAGGACAGGCTCTCATGAAAAGTCTTTTCAGTTGAGTTAACAGAACCCTACATGGGCAAGTAGAGGACAGAAGTAACACTTAGGAGAAACAAAGATATTGGGGGAAAAATAAAGATACAAAGAGTCTGTGAAGGGAGAACAGAGTCAGAGTGTGTACAGTGAAGCCTCATTTGTTTGCATTTTGTTAAAAACCCAGATGTGCATGCAATGGCACATTTTGTTATGCATTTATTTATGTGCTTACTGAACTGTGTGCCTGCCTACACAACCGTATCTGAGGGGAGATCCTTGTCTGGGGCCATTCATATTTGTCAAAGCAGGATGCCTGGCAACTCTGCTAATTTTGTGAAAGGTCTGTTCTATTCGTGGTATTCTACTGTAATCAGAAAATAGGAATATACACCTTCTAATGAAATCAAAGAAGAAATACCAGTGTAAAACAGATGACTTGCCAGCTCTGTACCTGTTTGATTTTGTCTAACCCACAACACCACGTGACTTTCTCCCTCCACCCTTCCCACATACAAATAGAAACAGAGCTATTTCCAAGCACTGCTCACCAGAGGAACACCAAGTCAGGAAGCCAGAAGGTGGGTTTGGGATCGCAAAATGACTTCTAACATATCATCGCTTTTGACAACTCTCCTTGCCTCTCTGGTTTTCTGTATGTAAAATTAACACTGCACGTTTTATAGGACCTCTGTGAGGTTTAGTAAATTAAGATATAAACAGAAATATGTTCCTCTCATGAGAAGGTAGAAATTTTCCATGCCAGTGCATGAAGATGGAATAGTCTTGGTCACGATTTGAGTTGGGAAATGGAGCAAGAGAAGGTCTGGAAATTTTCTAGTGGGAACTGCTGGCTCTGATTTCCTGGGAGTGACAGTAGTGGTGGGAGCTGGCACAGCTCTAGGCTGATGGTATTGTGCACTGCAGTGGACAGTAGCAGCAGGGAGGTCATCTCCCTCATAGCACTCCTCCCAAAATGTTTGTTCAGATGGAAGAGTTTTGCCACACTTCCCTTTCTGTTGTGCTCTGGTGTTCTCCCTGCACTGAGCAAAGTGGAATTATAGAGGGGCAGGAGTGTGATAACTCCCTAGAAATCCCAGGCTTGTCCTTCTCTCTGAGGAGAAGGGTTTGAACGCTGCTCTGTAGAATTCTGCTTCTTGACCTTTAAGAAAGTGGCTATTCTTTGTGCTTCAACCTTTGAAACTGGTTGTGAAACAGAAGATTACAGCGAGTAGGCAAGTACTGACAGTGTAACACACTGTTGAGAGGGGTCAACCTTCTATTAGCAAATTATCCTCAGTGCCTGAAGAGCACTTTACTTTTGCTGATATTCAAGATCTTTCCAAAGCATGTTAATTAAGGAATATCAAAATGGTATACTTTCAATTTGTAACAACTGATGCAGAGAGGTGAGAAAGCACCCCTGTTGCGTTAATTTTCCCCATGAATGAAACCTTGTTTCTATGTTAAATAACTTGTTAGAATTTGAGTTAAAGCTTCTGAAGTTTCATATCACCTCAGACTCAGAAATTGTTGCACAGTGAATAGCTCTAGTCAAACATGCCATCAAAATAGCGGGGCTTCCTAGCAGAAAACTTTGCATCTGTGAAGCTCCAGTATTGAAGGTAATGGTTTGAGAGAATGCAATTTTAAAACATGGAAATATTATGTAAAATCAATAGATGTACTGGGTACTATTTATTTTTCTGATATTTCAGGTTGGTTTTTTTTATTCATTCAGCAGCAGGTGTTAAATTCTACCGAACCAGTGAAAAATAGAAATAAATATTTAATTTACTGTATCTATCAATTACATAAAATTGGCTTATGAAATATTAAAGTATCTTTTAAGAGATTGCAAGTAGGAACACTAGTTAGAAAATCCAGTCCCTTAACAGAAGCTTAATATAGATGTGGAAATAAACTAAGCATGATTTTAGGGTTGTAGATACTGGAATATTTTTGTTGCTTTTTAAGGTATCGAGGGCCAGTGATTGTGTCTGTCTAATTTGAAGATACATGTTCATGGCAGCAGCAGTGTGGATTTAGACTTCTAAAGAAAAATGTGTTGGGTGGAAAAATACACCAGGAATATGTGATCTTGAACACCATCAGGTTATTTAAAAAAACCTATGGACACTCCTTTGAATACACCCATTTAACCATAAGGAACACAGAGAAAAACAAAGAAGCATAACAAGAGATGAATACAAACATAAGTAAAATACATGTTGAGACATAAAAGTGGGACAAAAACTAGTCATTATGAAATAGGAAGTTTTCCATAAGAAGGGTAGGGATCGTTTCCTTACCTGAATATTAAAGCTGTAGGTTGAAACACACTGATACCAATATAAAGACATCCATGAACTGTTAACAAATAATTTCCTAATGGTGCTGGTGCTGCATTTTGAATTACATCGTGAAGTGCAGAGAAACAGTCTGAATACCCAAGCTGAGTGCTGGGCTGCATGAGGCTACAAACGTTCCTCAGTGAGCTACACAGCACTTTTCCGGCTTGCCTCTGTGGTTGCTTGTGGAATTTTTGGGGAGTTACACAAGGGACTTGAATTTCCTTGGTAGGCACCTGGGTTACTTATAGTCTGTCTCCCAGCCTATCTATGTTCCTCTGATTCTTGTTGCTATAGCTCAAATTGTGTCGGGAGATGTTGAAAAGAACAGAAGATATTCCCTTCTTTGATACTGTACTTTGAAATTTCATCCCCTGGGGAATGTTCCTGATTTGGTGTTTTGGAGATTTTTTTTTTTAATTCCTCTTCTGAAAGTGTAGATTTTAAATTCAGCATCCCTCAGATAAGATAGGTTTCTGCCTACGCTTATTCTAGAGACAACAGCTTTCCCAGAGCTGTCTGTAGTAGTCCTCCTTTTGAGGGAATGTTTCAAAGACAAAGTTGATGGTGAAGTCCATAATCTCCACGGCAAGTCAGCAGGGATCTGGCATCCGATTGTCCTTTGTGCCTTTGATGTTTCTTCCCCGCTAGCATTTGGGCTATAAAGTGATTTCCCTGCAGTGTACAACTGCAGCTGATTTCTTGAGTTCTCCCTAAATCTGAGGTGTAGAAAAGATTCCTCCTTGGTGATGCTCATGTTAAGTAAAATGTCTCCTTCCCATCACCTTTGCAGTGATGTTGCAAATCCAATGTCCAATTTACGAGCCTATCCCAAACATCACAGGAGTGAAGCCCTGTAGTTTATCACAAAGATCTGTTAGTTCATCTCTGATGGACCAAAAAGAAAACAGATGATGAGGTTCCCTATTCCGTGCATCACACTGCACTTAAATTATGGAATACAAAACTGTGAACCATACATCTTCAAAAACCTCCTTCCCACTACTCCTGGAAAGCGAACCTGTAGAGAACTCAAAGGAAACACAAAGCCTTGCTCATAAATGGAGCTTTGGAACAAACCTCAGCCCCAGGATGAGAAGGCAGCTTGGTGGGGTGTGATGGAAAGGCAAGCCATGTTCGTCGTGACTTCTTGTCGCCACTAAGAGGATGGGTAGCATCTTGCAGGTGGTTCTCTGCTACCATGATACCACATACATCCTGGTGATAGCTAACTGGTTGTGTTTATTCTGTAATCAGGCACTGTGATTGGATTTTGCAGCTGCTCTGGATGTCAGCAAATGCAGCTTCTCAGCAGTTTGCTTGGTTCCCAGTTGCAGCACGGCTGCAGCTTCAAGGCAGGTTCCTCCTGCAACTTCGGCTGGATGGACCCTGTGCTGTTCTAACGATACCATTTCCAGTGTCTGGGTTAGAATTACTGCTCTCTTAGCTTTAAACTTACTGTCTCCAGAGACCACTGCAGAAATGCTTGGTTTTCTCTTAGAAGTAAAGCAAAAATATCCTAGGGAAATAAACAGTGCTACCCCATGCTCTTGAACAAGGGACTTGCTTGCATTATGAAGTAAGAACTGAAACCAGGAGAGAAACTCAGGAAGAAATGTATTTTTCTTCTGAAATGTTGAAGAGATTAAGTTAAAAAAAAAAGGTCTTAGTGAGAGGTAAAGAGAAGCTTTTAGGTTTGAAGTGTTCCTGTGCCTTTTTTACTGTCTTGAGAACACAATTTTGGAGCGAAACACAGCAACATGCAGAGCACTTTGTCATGTTTGTATGAAAGTGGTGCCGATGAGAAGAAATAATTACTAATTAGTAACATCCCTGTATTTTGTTGCTCCTTCCTGTCTAATGTCTTGTTCATGAAAGACAGAAGCAGGAGAGAGCTGAGCTTATTTGAGGGGAATTTTTATACGGCGGAAGGCAAAGGGAAGGTAAGAACAGAATCAGTTTAAGTTGGAAGGAAGCAACTAATATGGCATTTGAGGTATGAGTGATGCATTTTGTATTATTCATGGCTGTGAGTCCTGTATGCTTTGTAGGTTTTCTACGTTTTCATTTGCTAAATTAGGTGGGACATCACATAAAGAGTAGTCAGTGAAATGTAAGAAAGATTGAGATCATCAAGATCATGCAAAGCTTGCAGACATCTTTCCACTAAATGTGGTTAGCTGCAGCACTGATTTTTATGTTAATTTACTAGTGAATAATTTAAAAAGAACTGTTTACTTTTTAATAAAAAGGAAAGATATAAATTGGCTGAGTGTTCCTAATGTTACTTACAGCTGCCATTGAGCAGATGTTAGGGATTCTTAGTGGTATGCTAGACCAAAATAAGTTTTATGAATAAACAAACAATTTCTTTTTACTACCAACTCTTTCAGGCTGATTCTCTCCCAAATTCACAATAAATCGCTTTTTAAAGTCTCCTCATAAATAATTACCTTTCTTGTGGCACTTTTTTCTAGGCGCTTGGATTTTAATTACAATGATGAACTGTTTTAATAAGTTGTTAAATAATTTTATCTTTTTAGGATTGAATCCATTTTCTATTTCTCTTTGACTTCATTGGTTCTTGGGATTTTAATCCTTTTAATTCTTCCTAATTCACTTGATATTGCACTTCCACTCCCCTTTTTAAACTCACACTGGAGAAGTAAACAGCATGCAGCAGCATCGTGTTCTTTTGATCTCTGTGCACGTACACCCACCTCAGCTTGCTGGTTATCAATGGTCTCCTGCTACTGGTAACCATTTTGTTTAACTCATTCATTTGGATCACAGTAAGTATGAAAAGATAGATAATTAAATGGAGACAATGTGGTTTTGCTTTGGGCTAATGTCTGGGGGCCTTGAAGCACTCCGTGGAAGATGGGTAGCAAAGTGAATACAGTGCTTAGTTCATAGATAAGGGATGTGTAACACTGCTGTGCTTCACCCCAGAACAGCATTTTCCAATGTAAATACTTATCAGATACCTTTGCTTGTGATTTGATGTTGAGAAGTGCTGAACACACAATTCCTCATCACTTTTGGCTGTTTTTGTCAGAAGGAAAGGTACGGACAGCGTGGTCGCGCTTCCTGGTGCGAGAACATGTGAGCGAAGAAGTCATTGACACCAGAGTGAGGCTCTGAAATATTGCTACAAATTTTACATAGGTGATTTTTTTTTCTGTAAGAAAGACATAAAATGTGCTGTCTGAATGAATAGTGACATTTAATAACTTGCCACTAAATACCTATGAGGATATATATATCTCTAACACAGAGAGTTTGATATTCAACTTCTTTTATTCATGATGTTTCAGTAAAAAGAGTGGAATGCCAAAGTTCAAAATGATAATATATGTTTAGTGTAAGTTTTTAAAAATATAAAACCTATATAAAATGTAGATGTGAAGACTGAAATATCATCTTCGTTTTGCCAGTGGGCTGGTGAAATGAGCATTTCTCTATCAGTTTCAATTATTTTTTAACCAAAACCCATGCAGGTGTTTAATCAGATTATTGGTACTTTTGGTTTGAGATGCTCACCATAATTGCAGATTGTTGACAAGTGGAGGTGGAGAAACAATGTCCTGGCATATTAAATACCTTTTTGTAAGTTGCTGCCTATTTCTGATGGTGCTTACCGATCTTTTAGTTTTCCTTTCGTTTTTAAAGTAGTGCTCAGTAGATGTTATGCCAGAAAAGTCTGACTGAATTTATCAGCAACACACCTTCATAAAGCATCCCTTTGAAATAAAATTGTTAGTTTTGCCGTGTAAGCATTGTTAATAATGCAATGGGAGGAAAAAGAGATTTCTTAAAAAACCAGAAGTGTCTTTCTCTGACCGCCAGCAGAGAGGTGCCTCCTGCTTGGAGTGTGGCTGCACAGTCAGGGGGTTTGGTTGTTTTTTTTATTGAAGGGAACTGGCAGGCTTTTTGGTATTCAGGCTACCTGAAAAGCTAGAAACATTGCAAAACAACCCTACTGACAGATGAAAACATGTCTGTACCTGGAAGTTCTCACCTGCATTGCAGCCTGTGCACGTGGGCTTTTGCATTTTTGCCAAATTATCAAGGTGGAAAGAGAAGAAGAAAACACTCTGAGGGGCAAAATCTTCTGGAAAGCAGAAGATTGGTGCCTCTTAAAAACAGCCATAGCTTGCCACTGTACTGTGCTGTCCCATGCGTAGGTAAGGCCACCCAGGGTGTTGCCCTTTGGATATTTGTTGCATCAGGAGAACCCAGGAAGCCCATGATGAAATCTATGTGTTTGCAACTGGATTGTATTGAAGACTTCCGAGTATCCTAAAAAATAAGCTGAGAATGCCTAACATGTTCCTAGTAACCACATGGTTACTGGAAGGGGAATATTCATCCCTCTATGCAAGCCCTCAAGTAATCTGTTCTACCGGATTTGTAAAAGCCAGGTGGAAACAAACACATCAGAGATGAGTCTGGTGAGATCTGGCGCCTTATATATTTTAGTTCTCAGGCAAAACCAAAAGTCAAAACATTGAGCATTCCAATTGCTCAAGGAAAATACCTTTGATCCTGGAAATCCTGCTAGTACTGGAGCCTTCACCTGTGCCAGCTGCCTTTTATTGTAGGGAACAGTGTGGAAGAGGGGCTGATGCTGCTGTTTGTCCTCTGCATGACAAAGAGGCTGGATGCTGGACAGATTCTGACTGTGGCATTAAGACAGGGACTTTTAAATCTCAAAAATCAATCCTGCCTTTCTCTGGGTTAGAGTAGGAACAGAGTCTTAAACTGCTTTTAACATCAAGTGTTGAAAAACACTCAAACTGACATTGAAGTGTCATGATTTTGGCTGTATTATGTATGGTGGATTTTTTAAAAATCTTTAAAATTCACAGCACCTTCTTGATAAAGTAGACTGATTTTCTACTTGCTTTATTCAGTGTAGAGTATTTCCAAATTGATTTTAAACAGCTATTTCTTCAATTTGAGTAATTTTGTTACGAGCTAATAGACAATACGTAAGTGTACCTGAGATTTAATGTTAACATATTTGTTTCAAAGTTGCTATCAACGTTAAAAAGCACAAAGCTAAATGTGGTTGCTAAAACAAGGAATGCAATATGCCATGGAGTGCTGTGATTCTAAGCCATCATGCATATTTATTATTTTCTTCCAAATTGCAGTGCTATTACTGGTAGATATATCAGGGTTTTACCTCAGTCTGTAATATGTCATGTAACTGGACAACATTTTGAGAGGCTGAGATGTATTGATCCAAAACCAAGAATGCCAAGAGGGAAAAAGCCTGACCTAGACCAGTGCTGGTTTAATTGCATCACAGTTTAAGATAGTTTATCATTGTTTAGATTCGTTTAAGTGTGAACAAGAGAGTGATGTGATGCATTTCAGTGTTTGTAAAGGAAGCTTAAAGGGGGAGATTTTCCAATGAAGTCCAGTTTCTCCCACAACATTTTCCTGTTTCACCCATCCCAGCAGGAGCACGTGGCTCAGTGCTGAGAATCCAAGTATTGGATCTGAAAGGAGAGGCCAACCTTTATGTTGCTTCATGAGAAAGTGCTGGAAGAGGCCATGGGTTTGGGAATCTGGGGCCAGAGCTGTGCCACCAGCACTGCCTCCTGCCCTGGGTGCACCGTGCTGCACTCTCAGGCTGAGCCTGTGCTGCAGAAGAGATTTGTACTGATGTCTCTTGTATTTTGAGCCTTGCTCAAAGTCAGGAATGTGGCAAAAAGTAGCCCACACAATAGTTTGTAGAGGAAAACAGCATTGCAAGTGGGTAAGCTGAGAGAAAGGTGTGGTTTTTTCCCATGATCATAGTAAGGTTAGGATTAGGTGTTGGGATGCGTTGATTTATGTCTTCTTTCTGCCTTTGGCTTGTCATGTGTTATTAGGCAAACTGCTTAACCAGTTCCAGTGATGCCATCTGCAGAAAGAAATGAGGTTAATGTAGGTCATACAGTGTAACACCTTCGAGTGTGGTGCATGGTACACCCTTTTAAGGAGGAAAAATGAGATCACGGTAAAGAAACATGAAATTTAACAAGCAGATAACAATACAGGAATTCCTGAAACTTCCTTGTTGTCCCCCTAGTCACTCTTGGGAATATATACTGGGGCTTCCTCTTCAGAGGAGAAGAGGAATGGGTGTTCCAGCAGCACATAATTGCCTGAACTCCTGCACCCCAGCATCTCCCAACACTGCTTCTGCGTGGCAATACGGGAAGGTGACTGGGAGCATGTTTCCTTCTGTGCTTCCATGTGGCTCCAAGCCAAGTGCCACCACTGACAGGGATTCCAGCTGTGGTCTTTGGACCTGGAGCACATGTCAATTACTTATCTTCTCTTTCTCCATGCCACACAGGGATTGGATTCGAGGGAATGCTCTAAATATAGCAAGTGCCTCTGCTGTGTAGCAGAGCAACAGAAGGTGGCATGGCTCTTCCTGTTGAACCTTCTAAAGAAACATTTTAAATGAACACACAAGAAACCAATACTAATTAAGTAATAGTATTCTGTGGAGACCTGTGGTAGACTCTATAATAGTGCATTAGCAAGCTATGCATAATTCAGCAATGCTGGATTCTTTCAGACATCATCTACAGGGAATTTTGCATAAGTATGGGCTTAATAATTTGTCCCTTTGTGTGCATGTGTAAGTGTTCTTAAGGGCATCGTTTGGCCTGCAGAACCCCTGTTACTGGAGGTGGTGTACAAGAAAGGGAACTTCCATTATGA
This sequence comes from Ptilonorhynchus violaceus, assembly GCA_013397565.1. NCBI lineage: Eukaryota > Metazoa > Chordata > Aves > Passeriformes > Ptilonorhynchidae > Ptilonorhynchus > Ptilonorhynchus violaceus. The sequence continues at coordinate 635,566 of VZRJ01010912.1, read as the reverse complement.
GTCTTGGAAACCAAGCTGAGATGACAGGATGGGTCTTTAGAAAGGTTGTCTTGTAAATTAAATGTGAAGCCTTATGATGGGATTTTTTTTTTCCCCCTCTGTGCAGGCACTTTTTTTGAAAAGAGTTGCAAAAAATGGGCGGTTCAGAACAGACCAAGTTAGAAAGTAGCATTTTTCAAAATGGTAGCTGAGACACAGGCATGTGAAAACATGCACAGGCACCTAACCGAGTGGTCTGGCAGTGTAGCCTCCTGTGATGGAGCTAAAGCTACTTGGTGAGCTCCTGCTAAAGTGAATTGTCACAGCTTTGTATTCTCTTCTCCTCAATGGCAAAGTTTAGCTAACGGGGGGTGTATTTCATCTTGCTGCTGGAGTAGGATAAGGTCATGTAAGCGGACAATTAGGATGACTCAACTGACAAGAATTAGCTGCTACATTAGCCTTTTATATCTTGCCCTGCCTCTTATTTCCAGGGGGTTGTTAACCTGGTCGCCCCTAGTCAGGCTAATTGTGTATGAATCTGAAGACCCTTGGTTTAGGTGCTCATAAAATAGAAAGATGACTTGCTAATGGGACTTGATGCACATTTGATACTGCGCTATTTTGTCATTGCTGCCTTGTCGGCAGACACAGCAGGGGATTTTGCAGGTCCTCTGAGCAGAATTCCTCTTTCTGCCACCACTCCTGGAAGCCTTGGAAGGGGCTGTGTTCTCCCTGTGCCACTGCATGTTGTTACATCAGAGTTGCAGCGAGGAAGATACATTTGTGCTCATTGCAAATACTTACAAGGTAGCACGGCATAATTGTCCCTCTGCAAGCATCCTTCTCTAAACTATTGTTTAAAACTGCCAGACACATCTTTGTTCTTTATTAAGACTAAGGCAACAACACAGAGTCTGTCGTTATCAGGAGATAATCATTCCCCAAGGGCATTTGAAACACTTCACAACCAAAAGGTTGTGATTACTCCACGATTGCTATACTGCTTATTATTCCTTACTGCTTAATTATGGAATCAGAGGGTGTTTCCTGGATGCTGTCAGCTAAATAAGATTCTTATGCTTCTTATGCTCTGCTTCGATGTTTTGTGGGCTGGAAATTTTGTAGGGTTTCCAGTTGATGTAGGGGATAGCAATAGGGCAGGCCAGTTCTGGAAGCTCTCCTGACCTTTGGGAGACCAGGGCATTCAATCCATGCCTTGCCAAATGCTTGCTGAGAGACCTTGGGCAAGTCACTCAGCTTCTGGGTACCTCAGCTCTTCAACTGTGTTTAGGTGCCACCACAAATGAGGCTGTGTATTTAGAATAGAGATAATATAATGGACTTCCTTAAGTAAATGGCCTGTATGGTATTGAACCCACAACCCTGGTGTTATCAGCACCATGTTCCAACCAGCTGAGCTCATCCCAGCTCCCTGAGTCAGTGAGTCTTGCATGGCTTGGTGCCTTGAAAGGAAATGTACTTCACATTGGACAAAAAAGTTGAAAGTGTGGTCTTTTCCAGGCTCACTGGGCCTGGAAATCTACCCTGAATAACTAATTCTGTAAAATCTTTGATTTAGTGCCTTACTAAATCATGTAATCTACTTTAAGGAAGTTGAAAGTCACGAGGTGTGTATTTTAGCCTTAGTCTTGGTTTTTTTGAGTGTATGTGTTCACAGGAAGATAAGAAGATGGATGATAAAACTCAGGCTTCTAAATCATCACCTAAGTTTGCAGGTGAAACTCCTGCTAAACTTCATTCCTTAGACTTGTTTTTGAAAAGCTGAATTAGAAATAGACTTGGTGAAACTCCCTTATTATTACAGGGTTGGCATAAAGTCTGCTTAATGAGGTGCCTTTTATGGCAGCGCTTGATTTTTAAATCCCCCTTTTCACTGCTGAAATCCAGACGTTAATAGCACCTTCCATTGTGGCTCTCTGTGCCAGTGTGGGTCCTGTGTCTTCTGCAAGAGGCTGCCTGCCGTCCTGCTAGCCAGCTCCCGTGTCATAAAAAGAATTTGTTCGGGAAATAAAAATGTATTGTTTTCATTGTTAGAGGATGCTACTAAATTGGCTGTGTGTTTGTCTAATAATCACATCTAAAGCTGATTATTCTGGTAATAGCCTTAAGATATTATTTAAAAATAAATATATAAATGCACAACTTTTGTACTAATACTAGTTTTTAATCTCTTCTTGTTTCTATGAAGTCTGAATGAGATTTTCAAAATTGAATAATAATTTGATCCGTTAATCTTTTGAAGCTAGTAATTTTATTTTCCCCTCTTTGCAGTCTCTGAGGCTCGCAAATGAATAGAGCTTCATTACTGGAGTCTGCATTTAATAACCATTATCCATTATCTTGTAATTAAGACTCCCTGTAACGAATCATGAGGACAATGCAAAAATACATAGTACATTTCTTTAATGAACTGGAAAATGTTCATCTTGTTCTATTTAGTAATGAGTTGCTGAATAGTCGTTAAATCCACTGGAGAATAGAACTAGATGGATTTTGAAGACTATCTTGAGTTTGTGGTTAATCTATTAGAATTAAAATTTCATCTTCTATTTTTATCAACAGCTGATTAGAAGTCATTCTGTTTGACCAAATTGATTAGAAGACCATATACAAGGGCAGCTGTTGTTTAATGAAAGTTTTTAATGAAACTGTACCATGGAGACTTGTAATTATAAGACTTATAAAAGCTTTGACTTACCTTATAGTAGAAAAAAATGAAAAGTATTGCACTGAAGGACTTTAAGTGCTACATTTCGAAAGGGAAATTAAAAATATAATTTGGTGATGTTGAAGTTCCACTTCCACTGTTCCTTGTTTTAATGTGACTATCAGATGTCCGTAGTGTCTCTCTGGAAGGGAGTAGCTCTGAAATGTGTAACTCAATTGTCTCTCCTGTGTGCTCCATTCTTTGCAAAGCTCAATCAACTACTAATTGCCTCTTTTGCACATGGCACTTTCTCTGGAGTTGGAATCTTTTTTGCAAAGAGCTGCTTCTCTTCAGAGTGGAAATTGTCACAGGAGGGTGCAATTGAATCACCACTGGGCCGAGCTGGTGCGTAGTCAGGAAGCCTACAGAGAAAACTGTGGTCTCAGAAAGCCCAAAGTTAGTGATACCATTTGATTGTGTTTAAATCACAAGCCACAGGAACATGGCTGGCTTTGTCTTGCCTTGCCATCGGGCTGAGCCCCAGCTGTGTGCCAGTCAGCTGTGCCATCACTCTGGGGTGTGCTGGCAGAATGCAGTCAAGGCAGCTCTTCAGTTTGAGCCAGTGCTGAAACTTCCCTTCCCTACTCTAGGGGATGTTGTAGAGGCATCATCATTCACATAAGAGACAAAATGGACCCTAAGCCAAATTTGAAGTGGAAGCAGATGCAGTTCCAATTGACTTAAGTGGATGATGCACTCCTACATGATGTTTGAATTATCCCTCTTCTTCTCCCAATTACTTTTGATAATTAATGATCCCACAGTACACCTTTTCCAAGAAGTAGGTTCCTAGGGATGAAGTGTGTCCTAATGAAATTAAAGAAGTTTTGTCATTGTGTTGTGCCAATGCAGGATCATGCACTGCAAGGCACTTTTTTTTTGTTACTTCCTTAGCTTTTTGTTGCTCTGTGCCTCAGGATTTGTTTTAAGCCAAGGCAGAACAGCAAGAATACACGAGAATGTTACACAAGTATTAGGCGGTGGAGAATATTGTTCACAAGTGAGAAAACAGAAAAAAATAAGCCAAGGCTAACTCTTGTTCTTTCAATAATACAGATGTTTTGACCTTGTTGCTTCATTAAATCAGACCATGGCTTTAAGTATAAAAAGTTGCAATGTTACAATTGCAAAATGCTTAAGAGGGGAGTTCTCCCTTGGTTTACAGTATGGCACAGCTGCTTTAGTAAATACATATGAGATATCTTTCCCTTCACTTAAAAACAGCTGCAGGAGCTACAATACCAGACTGTCAAACGTGAGACCAAGTAGATGCGAAGTTAAATTAAAAAAACCTGATGAAAATCATTTCCATTCACAAAGATCCTCATGGAAGTACTGAAATGTTGATTTATATGCACCACAGGGACATAGGTGTAAAGGAATGCTTTGTAATTGCCGTGGAGCAGGAGGGCATCTTTGAGGCTGTGAACTGTGTATGTGCAGGGTGACTCTTGTTCTAAAACTGCTATAAAACATTTTACTTCCTTTCAGGTTCTGATTTTATAAAGACTTCTACAGGAAAGGAGGTGGAAAATGCAACCTTTCCAGTTGGAGTAGTCATGATGCGAGCCATTAAGGAATACTACTGGCAAACTGGCTACAAGGTAGTTCTCATTTCCTTTGTAAAAATTAACCAAACAAGCTCACTCAGGAGGAAATAAGAATGTAATGGGATTGATTTGCTAATATTTGTATACTTTAAAAAAAAAAAACCCGCACTTTTGTCTTTTCTCCCTTGAAGAACTGTTACTTCATTCCATAAAAGCTCATGCAGTCTTTAAGCATCCCCTGCTGCATTTGTATTTGAATTTTCTTTCACCTTTTAAGGTATTTAAGTGGTCATCTCCATTAATAACNCAGTCTTTAAGCATCCCCTGCTGCGTTTGTATTTGAATTTAGTGGTCATCTCCATTAATAAGATCTTGAGCTGATAGTGACTGACAGGCTCCCATAAACCTCAGCAGAGCAATACAAATTTAGAGCCATTGAGAGTCTGTCCACTGCACACAACTGCATTTTCTGACTTTGTTCTGGCAACCCATGGGATAAATTTTGCTCTTTCCTGCCTTGCCAGAGAGGCTTTCCAAGGGGACAAGGAGGCGGATTCAGTTGTATCCTGTTGTCTGGGATGGAAGGAAGGAGAGAGGGGACAGACATTGGACAACCAGTGTGTCCTGGTACATAAGGTCACTGTCAGGTGAGGTCAGCGGAGGCAAGGAGAAAAGGGGAATGCACAGCAGAGCCAGTGATGAACTGTCTGTGCATTCATCCTTGTCCTGAAACATTGAGAAAGGAAGGGGTTACCAGGAGGGCTTAAGCCACCTCTCACTTCCTTTATCCACGGGCAGGTGGAGGCTGCCAGTTAGAGCTGGTGCTGGTGTTCAGCAGGGGCTTTGTGCTCACCTTCAGCTGCGGGGCAGGAAGCCCTATCCCTAGCCAGAGCCTCTCCCCACTTCTGGGCCACCCTTCCTTCCTCTCCAGCTTATCCCTCTGTCCCTTCTGCAGGTGGCCCTTCAAGGCACAATATCAGGACATGGGATGAGCAGTGGGATAGAGGCTGAGCTGGCTTCAGGGGCTGTTGGAGCTTGAGGAACGCGTGACACCAGGTTAGACGTGTGTCCATCTGCTCTCTGTAGCCATCTAGATGAGGCCAGCATGGATCCCTGGGCTTTCCTCACTCCTCCCTTCCCCAGCCTGCCTCTCACTCTGCCAACAACCTGAGCAGCTCCAATAGTCTTGCTTCTGTGGGAGCATCATCACTGCCCCAATGTGAGGCAGATCCCTGGGGCCAGGTTGTTCACCCTGGGCACCAGTGCTGCTTGCCACAAGTTGGTCCCTGCTGCATTAGCACAGCTTTGTCCCTGTAATTGGATATAAATGTTGAATTCACCTTTTGCCTTAAAAGGACACATTCACTGTATAAAATGTGTTATTAGGAATAAGTGCTTGTGTCTGTGTGCATGTGCGTGTCAGTGAATTAGATGTAAACTGACTTTATGTACTTTTATTAACTGAAGACAATATTATCAGTGGCAAGAAATTTCTAAATGGTTTCTTTAACAAACTAATTTTGCTGCTGTAGGGATGCTTTCTAGCAAGGCGTTGCCTGTGCAAAACAGGTTAATACAGAAATTAAACTTCTTCAAGGAAAGGAACAAGTTGCAGAGTAACATTTATTGACTGATAAGCTGTGGTGGTGATATGAAAAGTGTGCAATATAATGGGAAATAATCTTTTCCTGTCATTATTGAAGGACATACATAAATTGGTTTTTCTGTTGGGAAAACCCCCAATCCAGAAAAACTTATTACTTTTAATAATGTAAGGTGAAGAGAAAATTCTTGAGGAGATGAACTTATTAAGCAAAATAATGAAATGCTGTGAAACAGCAGGAAAGTGGTAGCTGGACTTTGTACTGCTCTTGAATTAAATTCCAACCCCCCTTCCTTTTTGCGTTTTTATGGCAGTCAGATGTGCTGTTTGGAAAGCTGGTAAATGGAGGAGAGGACAGGCTTGTCTTTGTCAGCTTTTTTTGCAAAGAAAAGAGCTTTCAGAATTTCCTAAAAGGGGAAAGAAGTTCTGAATGATGGTTTTAATTCTCTTATTAGCTCTGTTTTATTTGTTTTTGCCACAGATTATCACAAAGGGACGTAATATTTCCAGGAAGAAACCTAAATTCAAATTTCATTGGAATTTTTCTTCCTGGGGAAAAACACATTCCAACTATTTTTATTTATTATCTAGAAGATGCTTTTCCAGTTGCTGTGCTTTAAATTCTTTTTGGAAATCTAGTGTTAACAGATGTGTGCATACACTCACACATCTGTTTGTCCATCCACAAAAACACAGTCTTCGTGGTTTGGATTTATCAAGCTTTTCCTGCTTTTGTTGTTTTTAATCATACTGGAAATGTGCCATTATCACAATGCTCCAGCATGAGAGAAGGATTTATTCTGTGTTTGTTGGTCCTGAAATCACTATATAAAAAAGATTACCAAACACATTTAAAAACAGATACTTTCTGATTCCACTATTATATCCATAAGGCACAAAGAAATCCTGAATGCAGTGAGGTTTCAGGAGCTTACATGCAGAAACAAAATGGTAATTCTTGCAGAATGTAAAGGTTGATGGCAGAAGGAAACATAGGAAGAATCGCTGTGTGCTACATATTGTTCAGATTTACTTTTTTTTTTTAATGCAGAAAGAATTTTCCCTAATTCTGCTTGTTTTTCCAAGAGTTTAGGTAGCTGCTGCAGGCCAACATTTTGGCGTTTTCGATGAGGGGTTTGATAGCTGCGTGTCACGAGCCCTGTCTCAGAATGAGCTGTGTTTAAATGGCACAAAACCAAAGGGCTGGCACTAGGGGTGTGTGCCAAGTGCACAGCAGGTCCATCCTGGGATTCAAGACGTGCTTTACCTCAGAGATCAGCTTTCCTTGGTGTTTGTGCCTCTGTGTACAGAGCAGTTCACCTGACCAGGAGTGACACACAGCTCACATCAGAGACTGAAAGCACATCCTGCTCATATTGGGGCAGAGGAGTTTTGCAGTTCCTGTGGAGCACAGAGCTTTCAATTTTTGATAAAGACAGACCTAATTTAATTCCCATTTGGAAAATTTTAGCGAAAATTAAACCTCTGATAGGTTTGAATGCACAGCCAAATCGTGTGTAACTGTGGTGCACAGGCGTTTCGTGAAGTACACCCATCTCTCACTGCTGTCACAAGTCAGCTGCCTCACAGGCTTTAATTCAGCATCTTTAGTGTTGTGTTATTGGTGTGTATTTGTTGCTCTGTATTTGAAATCGGGTTGTGACATGGGCAGTAGGTGATTGTGCAGATATCCCAGGTCCTGCCTAAATCCCTTGGCATAGTATGTGCTATAGGCAAAGTGCTCCCATTAGACCTCAAGCCCAGCTCCTGACAAAGTGCATGGGAGTCAAAAGTATTGCTCCCTCAGGATGAGAATGTTACCTTTGACAGTGATGGCTGAGGCTTGGTAGCTCCCAGTGCTAGTCCAGATCTTGTCCTGTTTGCAGTCAGGTCCTTACCAGGTGGAACTGTTACACCACAGGCACTTTGAGGCTGCAGGTGTAGAAACACTGACTGCTCTTCCAGAGTTGCTGATGAATGAACATGTGTATTGCACTTCTTTTATTTTTTTGTCTCTGAAGGTTGGATTTAAGCCTGCTGGGGGCATTCGGACAGCCAAAGAAGCCATTACCTGGCTCATGCTGGTGAAGGAGGAGCTGGGAGCGGAGTGGCTGACACCGGAGCTCTTCCGCCTGGGGGCCAGTAGCTTGCTGGGAGACATTGAGCAACAGGTTGGTTGGTGGTGGCAGCTTACAGCTTGTGCAGATAAAAAGTAATCTTTCTAAACAGGCTGGCTTACTGTTTTTGCAGAAATGAAACATACCTCTAATTGATTGTTAGTGACAGGCTCACTTCCAGCTCGGCATTTCTTTACATTGGAGCCGTCATTACAGACATCTGGCACTCTGATGTTCCAGCAGCTGACCATTGCCTAGGCCATGCTTGCAATGCAATGGGCAAAGAGGCTCATTTTGTACGTGGACAGCTGTGACTGGACCTCAAAGCGCCTCACAGACCATTGTGTCACGTGCCACAACTGTTCACAGTGTATTTCCATCCTGTGGAGAAAGTCACATATCCCTCATGTGGTGCTGCTGATAGAGAAGTTTTTGCCTGTTGATTGTTTCCTGGGGAAGAGGTTCCCAGTGGGAAGAAGGATTCTGACCTGTGTGCCCATGACCCACATCACTGGCACAGGGTACCAACCCCAAAGGATGCAGCATTGTTGGGAGAAGTGCAGTGTCATGGGAATTACCAAAACATTGAGGCTTCTGGACTTGACTCCCATGTTTATAAAACCCAGGAGAGGGTACCTCTGATACAACCTTTAAACAAGAAAAAAATGTTTGAGAGTCATTGTTCTGTTGCTGCTGCTGGGGAAACATGAGATACAGGGGATTTAGGGGAGGAAAAAAGCACCAGTCTTTTCCCTTTCCTCACCTTTCCTAGCAATTGAAATACTGACATGTTTAAAGACATACAGAACAGCTGAGAGGAGTCAGGTTAATATTCATGACTGTTGAAAACCCCTGGCTCACTCCTGCAATGAGAATAATATTGGTTTGCTCCCTCTGCCTCACTCTTGACCTAAAATCATGTCCCTGGTAACGACAGAGCAGCATGAGCTTTCTCCCTGCCACTGCCATCTCTGCTGAGTGTTAGAACACAGCCAGTGATTGTGTTGCACCATTTGTTCTGACTTCTTAAGGACTGTACCTTTTTTCTGCCAGGGATTGCACAAATGCCCCAGCCATGACCAAAGCTCTGCTATTCTAAGCCATCTAAAAACATGGGAGATAAAGTGTCCCGATCATTATATTCATTAAAATAAACATACTGAAATAGTCAAAATCAGATGTCAGAATAAAACATTGACTTCTACCTGGCTCTTTTTGAAACCTTAGTTAAAAGCAACAAGAGTCTTTGCTTTTTACTTCTTTTTTTCCAAACACAGCAGTGAGAGCCCTTAGTTCATAACCTACAAACAAATACATAAAGGTATATTACATCATATTTTATGCACACACACACGCACAAACAAATATCTATCATCTTCATCTGGCATGCCTTTAATTTGTTACTTCCTTGACACTTTCAGTTTTATAGTCACATATAATTCCATCATAAATTTTCTTTTTTTTCTTGCAGATTTTCTATCATGTGACTGGCTCTTATGCACTTCAGCATGAACTGGCAATGGCTTAGACACAAAACCAACTCAGGATTACTTTTACAAAAGAGCTCTTTAAGCAAACAGCATTCAGAAGTCTTCTGACAACCAAGTGCATATGACAGAATTAAAGGCCTAATTCTCCCTTCTTCATAGTTTATGGTATTTAAAAATATGCTCAAGTCTGCTGGTTGTACTTGATCCAAAAGCAGAAAAAAAAGTGGTATTTTCTGAAATATTTAAACAGTTAATACTTACAGATTTGCAAAGTTAATCTTGCAAAGTTCCTCAGACCAGCCTGAAAAGCTTATTAATGGCAACACTGAAATACTATGAAAAATATTTAGGTGGCCTGGTAACACTTTGCAGTCGCAAAGTATGAAATATCTATGGAATGTTTCAGATTGCTAATTAAGAGCTACTGATCTTGGAATAGATTTCCATTCACCTCAGACAAAATCTTCTGGCACTGTGTTGCACTATTAATTGTTCTGTTGATTCAGTTTCAAGCATTGTAACGGGAAAGAAGAATGAAATTTGGTTATTACTTTTCTTTTATAAAATGTCTTCTGTATCAAAAAACCCCCAACCAGACCTCTTTTTTATTTTTTTGTATTTTTCCCCCCAAACTTGGGCACAGACATCCATATTTAGACCCTTGAATAAAAGTGGCTTGATTTCTAGAACAGCTGAGTATCCACAGTTGCTCCTGAAGTTAATGGGAGCTCTGGGTGATCAGAACAACTGAAAATCAAGCAGTCTCTATATAGGTGCCTAACTATGCATTCAGGGGCCTATTTTTAGGCATTTCACTCTTAAAATTTTAGTCTAACTTGCTTAGAAGCTCCAATTCCTGTCTCCTGTCATTTTAAAACACATTCATGCAAATCTTTCCATTTTAATGTAGGGGGGTTTGACTGTCAGTTTGCAGGTGTCACTGCTAGGCTGGCTGAACTTCAACTTTGCCATTCTAAAAGCAATTCTTTAATTTAAAAGATGATCTGAATAGTGTCCTATATGGGGTTTAATGCTTTAATGTAAAAAAATGTGCTTTTCTCAGAGCACATGAAGAATAATACCCAAATCATCAACACCTTTTGAGTATCAGACTGGAGCTAGTAGATTCATTATATCAGAGCTGCATTCTGCTCACTAACCAGAGTTGTACTAAAAACTTGATTATCTTATCATCATGACTAGTCTCACTGACTTAAGTAGGTCTCATCATGGAAGTAAGAGGAGGAGGAGGATTTTGCTGTAAATCAAGCTACAAGGTGCATTTATTACAAAGAGATTTATTGTAAAGATAATAACTCCGTTATTTATCTGGCTATACCACCTCAATCACTAGTGTGCTACAAAACACCTTGGACGGATAGGAAAGCTGATTAGGAAAAAAAAAATCAAGAAAAACAACATATACAGACTGCAAAAGCCTGTATGCAGTGCTGAGGATTGAAAATGGGCTTTAATTTCTCAGGGAGTGGTTCATCCAAGGCTTTCAGCCTTTTTCTGCTTTAGGTCTCAACACAGAAAATGGGGCTGAGCTGTGACTCTGTTTTCATGTTTGTTTTCCTAAAAAGTGGCCCTTTTCACCACGGGTTTTCCTTCTCGTTTCATTGCCAGTTTTATCAAGGGAAAATCCAGTGCCTGTGTGCATATTGAGAGGAAAATTCTGCTGCTGAGCTTTCAGGAATACAGAGCGTGTTACATGAAATCAGCTCCCACCAGGTGCTTGCCAGGCTGACCCTCTGCCACGCCCTCCCAGCAACCACACACTGCATTCTGCTGCTGCTCAAGCTGTAACAGTGTTATTAATGTCCATACTTTCATAGCAGGAAGTAATGCCACTTGCAAACTACGCTTTTTTTGTTCTTGGTTGTATTTTGGACATTTAGGGGGAAGATAGAAGCTATTTTTTGGAGATGCTTTAGTTTCTGGGTGAAGGACTCTGTGTAGTTCCTTAAAATTGATGGAGGTCCAAGTTTGCCACCTTGCCTATGTCAGGTGAGTCTCAGCTCTGAGAACAACCTCACTGTCTCCACGGGAACTGTGTTGATTAAAGGACTTGCTGGGAGGAATTCTGTCCACATCTCCCCCTGTTTTGACGTGCCCATGGGCTGCTGCTGGTTACTTCACTTCGGGGGTTACAGGAGCTGTCTGCAGAGGGAGAGTTGGAAAGTTGAGGATAGCCACTTCCCTTTTCCATGAACGTTAAAAACACACCAATGTCAAATACTGTGCAGCTCCAAGCCAACCAGTGTTTGGGGAGAAGCTGGGTTGGAAAGTACTTCATACATATTTTCTGTTGAAACCTTTATATTTTTTTTGTCAAAAAAAAAAAAAAAGTGACAGAGTCTGCAAACACATCCAAATAAAGATTATTCTGGTTTGGAGGTTGTTCTTTTTCGAGGAATGAGCAGAAGGCTCAGTGTTTCAGAGTGACTGATTATTAACTCCTTGGTGACCCAAGTTCTATTCACATTTCCTGCGTCTGTGGGACACCAACATGACCCAGAGCCTTGTCTCTCACCCCTCCTGCAGAAGCTGCTGGCACCAGCCCAGAGTTGGTCTGTTGACAGCCCTGAGTGATGTGAGGGGTTGAACCTGGGCCAGGGATCCCATCAGGAGCAGCAGGGACTGGTCTGGAGACAGAGAACGAGCTCCTAGGCTTGCTGCCCTTCACCCTAACCAGCACTTCTCCTGCCCTTTTTTGCATCCTTCCCATCTTTTTCCTGAAGGCCTTTTGCTGCTCCTGAGTTCCCGTGGTCAGCTGGGATTTCTGGAGGGTGTCAATCCTGCAGGCAGCACGTGAGTGGCAGAGGACCCGGACTCCTGGGAAGCGTGGAGGGGGCGGAACTCGGTCGCTGGGAGCTGGGAAAAGTTCAGATTTAGCGCTGTGCTTCGGGCCATTAGAAAAGGAACAGGCAATTATGCACTCACGTCTAAATATATTTCAGAGCGTAGCATATGTTTTGTGCAAGTCAGTCTTGTATACTAATTTATTATTTTTATAACACTTATTCATTTAGGATTTTAAATAGCTTCATTTTGTCGACCGCATTACTTTGCGGAGAAGAGAATAAATTCAAGAGGAAAGTCAAGTAGAAACTGCAAATCTAGAATATTCTGCATCAGCTTATTTACTAGGAGAGGGAATTGGGAGAAGAGGGTAAGCTTTTTTCCTGGTTTGTAGGAAACAAAGATATTAAATAGTAATTATATGTGAAGTGCACATATCAGCTGGGGCAAGTAATACTTTGATATCTTTATTTCATCAGCCATATAAGTTCATTCTTTCATTTCCTTTGTGAAGCAGGGAACATACATTATATACCATAGCACATGCCACTGAGACAGAAAAAACTGATCTACTTTTAATTTTATTTTGCTCGGTTGGAACTTTGGCTCCCTGCCTCTCTTGGGGAGAAAAAAACCCCATGAACAACAACAGCAAGTTTTATCCAAATCTTGGTGAGCTTTTGCTGAAATTACCAGTGCTGACAGCTGGATGATATGGATCATGTGGGGTAGGGGTAAAGGGAGAGAACTGCTTTTAATTAGATGTAACCTGCCCAGGAGAGAAAGAAAATTGTCCATCTGGTCAGTCCTTATTTTACAGGGCAGCCAGAGAGAAGAGTTTTCTTCTTATGCAAAGACACCATCAGTAAAATTATTGATTGACTGTTTTTATTGAAATCCCAGAAAATCAGAACTGGGCTAAATTAAGAGGTGATAAGACTGAGAAAGAAGCATCAGGAAAGTCTGCAGCCCTTGCACTCACTGAAAGCCAGAGTAAGCAGGTGATGGGTGACAATCAGAGCCCAGCCAGCAGTGCTGTGGAGACTTTTCTTCTGTTCCAGGCACTTGACAGATCCTTCCCCTTCTGTGAGGACCTGCAGTATCCACTTCCCAAGAGAAAGTGCAACGAAGTTGGCTTAATATCCTTTAGTGAAATTCAACATTGATGCAATAAAGGCGTGCCAGCAAGATGCTCTAGCCATTCCTAATGAGTTTAGTGATTTTAAGTGGCTCTGTTTTGAGCACTGGGGATATCCTGTGGATTGCTAGTTCTTGGAAATTGCAGAAAAATACAGCAAAGCTTTCTCAAGGCATAAAAGTTTCACATCTCTGAGATCACAGGGAGTGTTTGAAAACACTGAATTGTGAAAGCATAAATTTAAAACTGCTTCTTTAGCTGAGATGAAAACAAAGGGCTTTTTAAAGAATGTTAACAAACTGAGGAAGCCATACTGGAGTTGACTACACTTGTTTTTTTCAATTCTTGCTTTCTGTGTGGAAGGAGTAAAGGAATCACAGAATCACAGAATGGGTAAGTTTGGAAGGGACCACAGTTGGCCCAACCTCCCTGCTCAAGCAGCGTCATCTCAGAGCACAGGGCACAGGATTGCAGCCAGATGGGTCTTGAATACCTCCACTGAGGGAGACTCCACACCCTCTCTGGGCGGTCTGTTCCAGTGCTTGGTCACTGCACAGTAAGAAAGTTCTTCCTCCTGTTCAGGTGGAACTTCCCGAGCATCAGTTTGTGCCCGTTGCCTCCTGTCCTGTTGCTTGGCACCTCTGAGCAGAGGCTGGTCCCTCATCTTGATGGAATATCTTCAGATATTGATAGACAGGGGCCAGGTCTTCTCTCAGTCACCTCTTCTTGAGGCTGAAGAGGCCCTTTGCAGGCTGAGCTGGAGGAAGTTAGCATCATCTCTGTACATCAGTGTCCTTATGTGACCAGACCTTGAAATGGATGATGATTTACTCAGAAAAATGAGCAAAAGCTTCATAAACTGATTTTTCCATTTCAGTCATAGCATGAGCTCTGTTTTTATTCAAAGACTTAAATGAGTTCTCGTCTGTTTACTGGGTAACAGACAAGCAGAGCAGCCAACCAGTTTCCTCCCTAAGTCTGGAAGTGAAGGCTGGGGGTTCCCTGCCACTGTCACAGCCTGGAGAGCAAGTGGGCTGGTGGAGGAGCTGGGCAGGCTTTAGCACTGAGCCTGCCAGCTGCATGAGCCAGCCCATGCTCTCTCTCACCGCCTGAGAGGTTGCCCTGGGGCTGGAAAGTGCTAAAACTGTCTGTTAGTGATTACTGGTCCATGGAGAACTCTTTTTTTTTTTTTTCCCCACCCTAAAGCTCAGACCTGAGCAACCAGCTTCTTAGGAGAAGCCGGAGAATGCGTGTGCTCCATGATTTAATTTAATTATACGTAAGATGATTAAGGATGTTATCTTCATTTCCAGGGGAAATGAAACACGCAGCCGGCATCGTGTCAGAAGTCTGGCCGAAGGCTGGCACGTCTCAGTGCTGGCTGCTCTCTGCTGCCTTCAGCAGAGTCTGGGCCTTTCTTCAAAGCACAGGCACCAGCTGACCCAGAGTCTGATTTCTTGGTGTAACTTACTCAAAGGCATGGATTGAAACGGAGCAAGGAATGGCAATCCGGGCTCTGAACAAGAAGGGCTTTGTGTTCTGGTTAGCACATATCTGTCCAATCCCAAAAAAAAACCCCCATGAATGCCCTCACCCCGTGTGATAGCAGCTGTAACGAGGCCTCTGGGACGGTGGTGGTGGGGAGATGTAGATAAAGGAGAAGCAGAGGGGTAAGGAGAAGAGTTGTGAGAAGTAAGAGGGATCGTCGCCACCGCTGTTATTGCTTCACTGAAGTGTAATCTTTTGTGATCTCTTTGGAACAGGAGGTAAATAATAAAACACAAGGGAGGAGAAAAAAAATTAAAATAAATGTGGTGTGTGAATGCATGTTAAAACAGATGTCAGATTAAAAATAACTGAAAAGGAAATTCTACTGTAGGGGAAAAACTGCTTTTTCCTTCAACATTCTATATTCCACCTTCATTAGGCAAAAAGTGAAAGAGCTGTAAAGGAAAAAGGGAACTTTTGTTTTTCCCCTCAGACTGTTAAGGCAAGCCTAATGTGAGCGCAGAGGAGATGCTCTGTGGCACGTGGTGCTGGAGCAATTCTCAGGCTGAAGCCCAGAAGCTGCAAGGATGTTAAAGAGATGCTGTGTGTGCCGAGCCCTGGGACTTCCAGCTTTAAACCTGCAGTGCTGCACATCCAGGTGGTTTCATCCTCTCCATCCTCCCTCCCTTAGTCCCTTCAGGGTTGACGAGTCCTCTAATGTTGTAAAAAAAATAAACCCTGCAATCTGGTAGGATCACATCATCCAGTAATGCCCCTCTAACTATAGATTTAGGCACCAGGGACTGACTTCTAGTTTCTTCAGCACTTTTGAATGGGTTATTTCAGTGTTTGATGACAGCAGAGTGGGGAACATCTACACAAACACATATTTTTCCCCACATGGCAGCCACACCACACCCATCCTTGGAGATAGCAAGTGTTCACAAAAATGCCTGTGCCAGTCTGTAAAACGGTGTCATCCCAGGTCTCTTCTTCTAAGTGTGCTTCAGAATGGCTCCTAAAAACTCCTCATCTGAAAAGTGACCTGCCCTGCACCTGTTTAAAGCTGAAAGAGCTTTAAATAAATACCTTAAGACATACTGAGGCTGGACAGGGAACCACTACATTTCTTGGCGAGCTGGCATGGGTTCCTTGGCCTGTTTGGGTCAGCTGATGAAATGAGAATAATCTTTACATGGTTTCCTTCTTTATTTCTGAGTGTGGAATGCAGGTTTAAGTGAAAAAGGCACAGCTCTGTGACTCATGCCTCAGCTTACAGGAAGAGTCAGAAATGACAGATATCTCTGGCTGCCGTTCCGGTGTGGATGTCCAACATATTCAAACAACTCGATGGAAATCCAGAGCAAGTATATTCCTACAGTGATTGAGAAAAATATCTGTACTTTTCTCTACCATTATCCTGAGCAAATTCCCACAACTCCTATTTCTTTAAGACACTTAAGATGAGGAGGTGAGGAGGAGGCAGCTGAGACAGAAGTAAAAGGTATCCTCAGCGGACTGAAGGCAAAGCTGTTTCACAATTTCTGAAACATTTCTTAAGCTTGTCCTGACAATGCCAGGTAAGATCCCAGTGCAGGGTCCTAACAAGAGCTGCTGATGAGCAGGAGCATCTTGGCATTTTGCTGGCTCTAGGATTTGCCAGAGAGGAAGGAGCAGATGTGGCCCAAAGCTACACGCAGCCAGTCAGGGTGAAAGGGGTGTGTTAGCAACACGGAGGGTACAGTGTTGCTCAAATGTGTTGTGTTAGACTGCAGTCAAATTAGACATAACATTTACAGAGAGGATGGCCAGGTGGTCCTGGCCCCTGCTGGATCATCTCTGCCCACATTCTGTCCTCGTAGGCACGGCAGGGAAGCAGGGGCGTCCCCAGCAGCAATGACCAGCCAAGCTGGGCAGGCAGGGGTCTCCAGGAGGTTTCACCTGCATTCTCCCCACTGATCTGATTTCATTCATTCCACACCCCTGCTTCTCTAAAAAAACCCTCATGACTGCTCTGAACAAACAGATAAATACATAAATAAAAGTCACTTCAACTGCAGAAAAGTATCTGTCCACTCCTAATGGAGTATGTGTTCCCCGAGCTGCCTCCTCCAGTGGAAATTTCTTTGTTTAGTGTTAATTCCATTTCATTTTGCTGATCGAGGCTGCCATTGTCTCCATTAGAGGGCCTCAGAGCAGTGTGTTACAGTGTTTTAGGATCGGATTTAAACCTCTATATGTACTTTGGGCCTAATTTCCTGCTGTATAGCTCTCCTGAACTCAATGGGGTGTAAAACTGGTGCAACACACGGAGAGGGGGGGAAAAAAAAAAGTGCTGTGCCTAAGAATACATCAGTGCTTTGGGTTTTGCTGATGAGATTAAGAAACGCTGAGATGCTAAGACAGAATTTTAAATACACGTGTGACAGGTGAGGCAGATGAGTGAGTTAATTGCTGCTTGTGTGTTTGAACACAGAGTAATTGGTCAATAGGGTATGTTTCCAGAGAACAGTAGTGAAGTGCATGAGCAAAGCACAAATAGAGCTTTAAATCCTTCCTTAGAAATTACGCATATTCCAGGCAGAAGTTGGAGTCTCAAACACTTATAAAGAGTCATAAACGTTTTATTCTCCATTATGCTCCGATTGTGGCATTGGTGAGCTAATTGCTTAGTCTGAAATTTTCTGGGTAGGTGTCTTCCTTGACTGAACTTTCTTGTAAAAAGAGTGTCAGAAAAATAAAGCTGAATAAAAATAAGGAGTGGGCTGGGAGTTTTCAGCCCACACCTAGAAATTGGGGCAGTTGAGATCTATGAAATTCCAATATTTCAGAGCATGAACCTGTGGCAAGGGGGAGAATGGGGAGATTCTGGGGAGGATGACCTGATCCTTGACACCTGCCTTTGTGGTGTTGGTGTGGCACCAGGTACCAGCCAGGGTGTAGTTCCATCAGCAGGCAAAAGCTAGACTGGAGTGGGAGAAAGACACTGGCACAGGTTAGAGAAATTAAGGAAACGGAGTGCCAGTGGGAAGACGGAAAGTGGAAAGAAAGGCATGCAGGGAAAAGGATTCAGAAGTCCAGATGTGGAGAAAGAGTGAGATGATCAAGGCAAGAAGAGTGGAAGTGAACCTGCCAGGAACATGGTGCCTCATCGGGAGAGGAGATTCACAGATGCACAGATGCAATCTCCCATCCATTAATTTAATTTTGGGAATGGCTGGGAGACAGACAGACTGCCCAGGGAACAACATTGTCACTGCAAGTGGCATTTACAAAGGTTGAGAGACAATGGCGTGGGCAGCTTAGTCTTTTATAACTTTGTAATGCTTTGCCCTCCAGACCTCAGTGTTTATTCCTTGTTTCCTGTCGTGCACATTGTAAATTTAATCCATCTGAGCAATTAACTCATTGAGGCAGGGATTGATTTCTTTTTGTCCTGTGTTCACGCAGCCCCTGATGGGATGCGCTGTGGTTCTTGGCTGGTGCCTTTGCACATCACTGATGCAAAAATGTCGATGGAGGGAAATGTGAATTCCAGCAACGGAGGAGAATGGTTTGATGCAAAGCCCTGGGTTTATATCAGGAGCGCCAGGCGAAAAGAACGAGGGGCAGATTTAGGGTGAGTGCCAAGAAGTCTCTCTGTAAGTTGTTGTCTGAGGCACTGGGGAGGCAGCAGGAGCCCCTCAGCTGGAACCCAACTCGACACAAGGCAGCCACATTCAGAAAGCACAAGCCTGCACAGGGAGGCAGATGGGTCTTATGGGTCCACTCCATCTCTAACTTCTCTGATTCTGCACAGCCTTCCCCAAAAGCCAGCACAAAGGAGTGTCAAAAGAGAGAATACATATTCATGGCCATTTCTGGAGCTGCAAACTATGAAAAGAAATCAAGTCGTTCTCATCCATGGGCTGAAATTGAGAGTACACTCTAATCCAAAAGGATCCCGGCTCACAGAGTGGTGTATGAAAATCTTATAAAGCACTGCAACACTCCATAAATAATTTTCAAACAAGAAGCTTTTTGTTTCAGTGATGGCAATACTAAAAAGGGAGAAGAAGAAGAGGCTGAAACACTGAAGCACTCTGTGCCGATGTTAACTTTAATCACTACAAGAGTTACACCCGGAGTTATCAGTCATTTATTAGAAACTGCAGATGATCACTGCAGAGGTTTAGATTAACATGGACTGGAGCCTGGTTCTGTGCCAGTGGGGTGCCACGTGACGGGCAGCCCATGGAATAAACATTCTGGCACATCAGAGTGCTATAAATCCTCCAAATGAAAGAAATTAAAAAGCCAGGAGCAATTTTGAAAATGATTTATGATTGGAGGTGCACTTAGGAATGCTTTTATTGTCACGGGAACGTCTCCTCTCACATCCTTAAGGTGACAGACCCGCTCTGCTTCCCTCTGGATTTCTGGGGCTGCCCTGCGGATGCGAGCACCACGGAAGTGTGCTGGGGGCCGGGGGGCACGTGGGCACTTTAGCAGCATCCCCTGTGCTGTGAGGGCTGGCTTTGCACAGCCCAAGGGTGAGAGAACTGCAAATCCGTTCTGACATTTTAAGTATGAGAAAAGACACCAGTTGTGGGCTGTTTTTTTTTTTTTTTTTTCCCTTTTACATCTATAACATAACCACGCTCCTAAGTGCACATATAAACATTTTATAACATGGATTTGGAATAACACTTGAAAAATAAACTTAAGAATAGTTCCTAAGCAGAAGGTATTCTTATCAAAATAGCAGTCTGTTGCGAGTCAGCCCTTTGCTCCATACGTAAAAGATGCAGCACTATCTGTTAGTGCTCTTCTGGTGTAAATATTGCTGAATGTTTCACTAAAATACAATTCTAGTGCTGATATAGATATGTTTTCTTAAACAAAAAGTGCTTTCTCTGTAAACTGAAAGGCGAAACACTGTGGTTTGCAGGCAGGGTGCTCTCTTGCTTATCCAAGGAATAGCAGCGGTGATGGGAGTGAAAGCCTGGATATCTGGTCTATCCAAGGTAAGGGCACGTTGATTAATCCTGCACCAAGACAGGGACACCCTGGGCTGTGGACACAAACCTCCCTGCAGCTCTGCTGCCTTCCAGGCTCCTGCTGTGGGGGTGCCTTCCATGCTTGGCCTCGTGCCTCTGGTTCTTCGGGGGTGGCACGGGGGTGTCCCATGTGGGCTGCCCTGCACAGGCACCCAGTGTTTGAATACGTTTGGATTAGCAAACCTGCGTGGTCATTACTGTCCCTAGCTGGAACAAAACTTTAGAAAAGTCTGCGTGGGTGATGTGTTTCAGTTAAAGGCTTGCACATCTCCCAGTGTTGCCCGTGTTCTGTAGAGTTTGTGGTTACCTGTATCGATCTACAGACATTTCCTCCATGTGTTCTCGCAGCTGACTTCTCAGAAAGGGTTAATTTTGCATCTATCTCCTGATCTTTTTGATGTTCCCGTCCTGGGGCAGTGCAGCAAAACAACTTTTATAACTTGGTTGGAGGTCTGCTCTTCAAAGCCAGCAGCTCGGGAGCTGCCTTATAAAGCTCTGCGTGTGTTTGCTGAACGTGACTTTTCCTGCGCTGGGCATTAAACTCCTGCGAGGTTCCTCGACCCTTTTGGGGGGAGCCACTCGCATCCCCACCCCATCAAGGCAAGGCAATGCCCCCTTCCCATGGACACTGTGAGTGGACTGACAGTACAGGGAATCTATACCACATATGCAACCTTGTGGGGTCCCTCCTCACCCTCACGTGGGGTGAATGTGGTGGGAGCCTTTTGGGGATTGGGTATGAAAGGCTTTTCTCGAATTTGCAAGTGTTTGTTTACACTTTGTAAGCACCTTGTATTGTGGTTTATCTGTTGCTCTGCTGACATTGACCTGGGATTTATAGTTCACTGATTGCCAGCTAAGTACATGCCATTAATAAATCAATAACTTGCTTTGATCCTGATTTGCTCCAAAACATACGAATTGAGCAGCTTTTCCCTGCAACAACACGAATCTTTCTCTGTCCATTTCTCAGAAATCAACCGGCGAAGTTGTAAAGCAGCTCCCCTCTGCCACCTGCCACATTCAGGCATCTCTTTGCACGTTTCAGACCTCATCCACCACGCTGAACAAATGGGAAAAAAGGGAGCTGAACGCTCAGGGAGCAGCTGCCCACGGCACCATAAATGAAGGGCACAGCCAAGTGTTTCCCAGGGTAGCAATAACTCTGGGTGGGGGAGAAGACCAACAAGCTCTTGGAACACAGGGAGAGTCCTGTAAGTTGTACAAATTGTGCCAGGGGAAACTGCAGTCATCTCAAATCAAGAGGACTTTCAGACATTCGAGATTACTCCGTGCAAAGCCTGAGCTGAGGCACTGCAGGCTCGCAGCTTCCCTGCCTCTGTGCAGACCAGGTGTCTCTGCATCCAGTCCGGTCTTGATCTCTCTTCCCACTTTACAGACAAGGCTTCTCAGCAGTGGCTGCTGTGACAGTAATAGGCACCCGTGGATCCCTATTTAAGAATAAATAACCTGGGAGAAATTCTCTGTCTGCATAGTAGGTTAACATTCCTCCTTTTTGTTTCCAATTTGGATTTGATTTAGAAATGCTAAGCCATAATTTTAACAAGGCAGATGCTGCCAGAAATGCAGGATGCAACAAAGAGTGATTTAATCCTTGTGTTGCATTTAAAGCAACAATAGGAGTAGATGCAGTGAAGGACATTTTAGCATGTATCAGCTCCACAAGTGCCCCATCCTAAGCAGAGGGGCGTGCCTGAAACTGCGGCCTGGGAGCCAGAGGGGCTGTGATCCCACACTGCACACTCCCAGTTTGTATTTCAGTGTCAGTATCTGAACTGCTGGTGTGTGAAGTGCCTGTGGTCTTGTCAGAGGGTCTGCCTGTCCCCTGCCCCATGGAATCTGCACCCCGTGGATGGACGGAGGGATCTCCATTCTCGGAGAGAGGTCTGTGGGGTTGTGTATCTTGTATTTCAGGGCCCTTTCCTCCCCGTCTCTCTCCCCCAGCCCATCAACACTCCAGCAGGAAAAGGGGATGCCATCAGGCACAGTTATTAATGCACAATGGAAGTGCCATGTGGGATTGTCTGCGAATGCTCCAGTGTTTTATGTAATGCAGATTTAGAGATTTCATTGTAAAGTCGTTTTAAACTCTGAACTAATGGGTAGTTTGGCAACAGCTCCTACGTATGAAATCATTATTAATTCCTTTAGTACCATAATAACATTGATTTAGATGAACTCTTATAACATAGAAATTGTATAGTATTTAGCTGTAATTAACGTCCCCTAATTAGGAAGTGTTGCCAAGTAGTTTTCTCTGCTGGCTCTGTTGTACTTAAGTGCAGCTGGATGAAAATTAACCACAAAGGGAACAGCTTGTGTTTTATGTGAAGTTTGCCTTTGATTGATTAAAAAACTATTCCTTAGTACTTTATTTTATTATCAAAGAGGGTGCACTGGATTATCAGTGTTACAAAGAGCCACAAAGTCCACATGCCATAAACTACACACACATTTGTGTGGCATATAAGCCCAATGACTTATCTGCACCTCCAGAAAATTCACAGATTTATTTTGTCTCAATACCACAAGTTACCATAATAAAAGTGAATTGATTTTAATGTGTCTGTCATTAATAAAGTCAGTAGAAATTCAAGCAGAATTAGCACAATTTAGTGTCCACTCAGAGGAAAGAGTCATGCACTGCAAGCTGAGAGGCATTTGTTGATGTGAAAAATGCTGACATTTTTGGAAATTCAAATTATAAATGAAATACTGCTGTCAGTTTACTGTGCAACTTTGTAGCATATGGTGCTTCTGCTGGTGGGTGTTATTTCAAAGTTTGCAAATCACACTATGAGAGTGTCCCTCTGGTGAGCTTTTGCAACGCTTAGCAACTGTGAATCAAAAGTGACAGTACAGAGGAAGAGGGGCTAAAAAAAAAATTTCTCTCTCTCCAAGTCAGTAGAACAAAGTATACAATAAGTGAATACATTTTTACAGGGGGCAAAAAAGGAGGCCAACATGCTAAAGCTAAAGCAGACCGGTGCCTCCATTCTCGCAGAATTATGCACAAAGTCTTCTAAATTGTTAAAATAAAAATATGGTTTGCGTCTCCCAGTCTCCATGACTTTGCTATGACAAGAGAATTAAAACAACTGGCAGGTACAACATACAATGATTCACTTTCAGAATTAGGAGGGTTGCTGCAAGACATAATGCAATCCCCTCAGACGGTCCAGATGTTTCTTTTACCCATTTCTGGAACAAGTTCCTACAACCACAAAATAGCATTTGCCATTTGAAAACCATTGTCCACGTGGGGCTGGCAACACAGAGGAAAAAAGCCAGAAAAAAATGAGGTTCTGTCATAGCCCAGCAGTGTGGATTCCAACTAGGCTGATAAAAGGCATTCACAGGTAAGGTAAATTTAAATAACTGAAATATGAAGACATCCTACACCGTGGTTTTGAAGAATCTGCTACCCAGTGACCCCTTTAATGTGCATATCCACTATCCAGGAGTGAATACAAAACCTGGACTCGCTGTGGTTTGATCTGACCGTAGCTGCTGCTTGTTGTTCTGCCCCAGGCAGTGACTTCTGGCACCAAGGTGGAACCGTGGCTGTGGGGTACAGACCTCATCAATTTGCCAATCAAGCTGGCTGAGAATAGAAAGTGATGGGGCTGTCAGTAGCAGTTCAACCACACGCAATTCTAAACTAAGCAATTTGGAAATTTAAATAGTTATAATGACCAAGATTCTCTGCGTTGGCCCTTAATTACTGCAATGTCAATTCAGCTGAAAATTGCCTTTCCCAGGTAATGATAATTCTTAGAAAAGTCTTTGCTTATACACCCACCCATAGCACTCATTAAGTCAAGCTTCTTCCTTTTGTCTGTAGGGCTGTCAATTTTATGTGACATCACCAATCATCTGCCATCTAAGACATCTGCAGGCTGTCTTGCTGAAGGCAGGTTTGTTCTCTCTCAGCTGCAGTGCTCTGCATGGCAGCCCAGCCTGCTGGTGTTGCACCAAATGGCTGGGATGGGTTGCCCAGCCTTGGCACCACTACATGATGGGTGACTCAGATTTGGTGTCTGGCATCTCAGGTGAACCCAGGGCCCGTGAAAGAGCAGTGTGTGTTTTACGTGTGAAGGGATCCCTCTCTCTTCCCCATACCACATTTCTTATATTTCTTTTACAACAATCTGCTGTTTCCAACTCAGCATTATCACATTACAGCTGTCTGTGTTAATCTACGTTGGTGGACATCACTGCTGGTTTTCCTTTTGGGAGAAAAAGAAGCAAAACCACCTCCATGACCAGAATGTCTATATCAGTGGTGCACTGTTATTTTAACCCATGTTAGTAATTTTATTTATTTCCCATAGGAGGCCAACAGCACCCTGCAGCTGCGGGTGCAGAACAGCAATGCTTCCCATCCCTCTTCCACTCAAACTGGAGCAGACTTTTCCTTCTGCCTTCATATGAGTAATATGGAATTCCAGGGAAGCCAAGAAAACGTAAAAGCAGCACAATTGCACCCACAACTTGTGGGTTGCAGTTACAACTTCCTTATGAGGGGAAGAGGAGAGGCAAACACTGATTTGTTCACTCTTGTGATCAGTGACAGGACCCGAGGAAAGGGCCTGAAGCTGAGTCAGGAGAGGTTTAGGTTGGATATCAGGAAAATGTTTTTTGCCAGAGGGTGGTTGGGCACTGGAACAGGCTGCCCAGGGAAGTGGTCACAGCACCAAACCTGACAGAGCTCAAGAAGTGTTTGGACAATGCTCAGGCACATGGTGTGACTCTTGGGGTGTCCTGTGCAGGGCCAGGAGTTGAACTCGATGATCCTGATGGGTCCCTTCCAACTCAGCATATTCTATTCTATTCTATTCTATTCTATTCTATTCTATTCTATTCTATTCTATTCTATTCTATTCTATTCTATTCTATTCTATTCTATTCTATTCTATTCTATTCTATTCTATTCTATTCTATTCTATTCTATTCTATTCTATTCTATTCTATTCTATTCTATTCTATTCTATTCTATTCTATTCTATTCTATTCTATTCTATTCTATTCTATTCTATTCTATTCTATTCTATTCTATTCTATTCTATTCTATTCTATTCTATTCTATTCTATTCTATTCTATTCTATTCTATTCTATTCTATTCTATTCTATTCTATTCTATTCTATTCTATTCTATTCTATTCTATTCTATTCTATTCTATTCTATTCTATTCTATTCTATTCTATTCTATTCTATTCTATTCTATTCTATTCTATTCTATTCTATTCTATTCTATTCTATTCTATTCTATTCTATTCTATTCTATTCTATTCTATTCTATTCTATTCTATTCTATTCTATTCTATTCTATTCTATTCTATTCTATTCTATTCTATTCTATTCTATTCTATTCTATTCTATTCTATTCTATTCTATTCTATTCTATTCTATTCTATTCTATTCTATTCTATTCTATTCTATTCTATTCTATTCTATTCTATTCTATTCTATTCATAAAGAGGAAATGGACTCCATTTTTTATTTGAGAAGGGAAGACGGTTTCTTACATTCAGCTTTCTTGACCACTACTCCTTCCCTCACCAGTCCTGCCTGCTGAATGTGCCATTCTGCCACATCTGTACCAGCTGCATAAGGGTTGCAACCAAATTCTTGCAGTCAGAACTGTTTTTTACTAGTTTTGATGCAACTTTCTCACTCTTTCACCCTGCTTCTAATTCTTGGCTTGCACACAATGAAATAGGAGGGGCCTTAGGCACTTAAAAAAAAAAACCCAGCCCTCAATAAATCCCCTTAAGGGCCCATTTTAATTCTGCTTATGCTCTTGATGTGCAAGTTCTTACCCTGCTATTCCCCTAGAAGCAGTTTATTTCTGTCTGTCAGCACTGCCAAAGTGACAAAATCCCCTTTCCCACCCACCATGTAATTGCTCTGTTGATGCCCTTCCCACACACGCCTGTAGAAAGAAAGCTCTCGCTTTATTTGCGCTGCTGAAGTGAATAGCATCTCTTGCCTCCCTCCCTCCATGAGGCTTTCAAGCAGTCACACTACCATTAGTTATTTCTATTCTGGAGGAGCACCCCGTCTGGGAAGGGGGCATATTCCACAGGGAGGAAAGCAAAGGCTTGATCTGACAGCTCTCCTGTGCCCCCAGTTCCTGGAGACGAGGAATTTGGGGGTTGTAAGAAATGCAGAAGAAAGCATTACAAGTAGGGGACATTCAGAGAAAGGGAGTAAAACAAGAAAACCAGAGGCTGCATTTTACTGGAAAGGCTATGGAATAAAGTAGCTCCCTTTCTGGTGGGCTTGCACAGTGCCATGTTGTTAATTTTAAATTATGACAGGCAAAACTATCCATTGGAATTGGGTTATTTTTACTTTTCCAGTGCCTCTCACTCTAGCTATCACTCTTCTTGATGCAGAAAACAAAAGCAGTTCTAGAATCAGTCTAAAGTTATCTTTTCCTTATAATTACTTTTGGGTTTATTTATCCATCTGTTTCAGAGGTGCACCACAGATTAGTTTCCCCACCTCATTCCAGCTGCCTGGTGTGTGATTGCAGAAGACCACACCGCCACCACAAACTAAATCATCAGAAATAATTTCTTCAGCTTGCCTAAGGAAACTGACCCCAAACTCTCGTTAAAACTTCAAAATTCACTGAAGCGTGGTTACATGGAAACAAGAAATAGAGTTTCAGAACCACTCACCTCTAAGGCAGACAATGCTCAATTAATTTATTTCTTAATAAAATTTTAAAATATAATAACGTGGCCTCAGATAGAACAAATTTTTGGTTTGGACATGCTAAGTTTTTCACATACTTCTGCTCCTCTGTGGTTTGTCAATCTAAGATTGGTAAATAGCCATGGTTATATTGTTATATAATAGGAGAGCACAGCTGTAACATATTTTGCAGTCAGCAGCCTATTACACACAGCTTCACAATTTTGCAATGTGACAACTCTCTTTGTGGAAAAGAAGTCCTCAACAATGGTCTAAATCACACATTTGTTCTTCCTCCGAGCACTGGTGGTTGTCAAAACCTGTTGCAGTCTAGCAGGGGAGCCTTTTAGACATATTCCAGGGCTGGCTTCATGCAGACAAAATACATTAAAGGCCACTCAGCTGCCACATCTGAAGAATCCCAGGAACCTGCTGATGCCCACTCCACAGGCCAGCAGCCCCGTGTGCCACACGCCGTGGTCAGCTCTCCTCCTCCTCTGCCAGCCACAGCAAACACCAGGGCCTGGCAGCAATCAATCTGTTTTACTTCCCTAGCATGTGTTTAGGGTATCAGAGATGGTGTTATCAAAAACAATGCAAATGCTGAAGTTAGAAAAAATGGATCTCATTTTAGTAAGAGCATAATGGACTAACCTTAAACCTGTCCCTCTCGGGGTATCCAGATTTTTCTCTGTGCTCTACCATCTCCCTCCTCTCTAGTAACTTCCACTGAAAGCAGTCTATTTTTATTTGAACTTCTGTTTATTTAGAATGAATGATTTAATTTTTTGGAGCAGCCAAAATGTATCTGTGAAGGAGCTGTATTAATTACCATGCACTTCCTGGGCTAACTCATGGAAACCTGTTCTGGGGGAGAACCTTATTGTGCAACCAATGATGCTCTTCTGATGGTGCTGCCATGCTGCCTGTGCACTTTTAGGCTTGATTTCCAGTCCTTACTCTGCTTTTTTATCCCCAACAGGACCTTCTGTCTCCAGTTCAGGTATTATCAAATCTTCATAGCTGGGCCTGATTACAACATTTTATAATCAGCTCTAAAATTTTCCATTTAAATCACAGCAGCATGGATTTGTAAATGGCAGCCTGGAAATAACAGCCTTTGTCATAAAGCCCCACATTAAAATTTTATCTTTATAGAAATATTTATATTTGGGTTTGGATAAACAGAAACCAGTTCTGCTGTGAGTACAAATCAGTGCTCCTGCTGTGAAAATTGAGGGGATGAAAAACGCGAGCGAAGATGAGACTCTGCAGTGTGCTCCCCAATGATCTGCAGAATGCCCCCAAACCTCCTATTTATTCCTAGACAGTGATTCCAAAGCTGAAATAAAACCATGCTCCTCAAAGTAGCTTCTGATTGGTTCAAAGGTGATATTTCCATCAGGGATGATTTACTGTTCTCAGCAGTCCCACTGATCCAGCCCTCCTGACAAACTCGAAGAGGAAAATTGGGCTCCCCCTTGCTTGCCACCACTGTCTATGGGGTTTTGCAGTGTTACAGCACTTAATGAGATTCAGCACATCCAGACATGCCTTTTTTCACTGCAAGGGGGCTCAGATCCTTCCCTCAGCACCAAGGGACAGCCCTTGGACTGTAGAGACAAGGTGCCTCTACAGGTGTGTGCCATAACACAGCTGTGAGTGAAGGTGGGATCTGTCCTGAAAAGCCAAGGAACTTCTGTGTGAATTGAGTGGGGGAGAGAGGAAAAAGAGAGTGCATAAGCAAGGAAATATATAATCCATGCAAGAGCATTTGGTCCCAGTGCATGCTCCTAGAAAGTGATCTATTTTACATTGCCTGGAATTTACACAGATAAAAAACAGAAAGGGATGGAACTGAAACTCAGGACTCCATCTTTTAAACAAAATGCCATAACCACACAGCTGGCTGTGGTCTCCCTCTCTCCCTCTGGCCCAAATCACTGCTAAGCCTCTCCTGTGCCATGGCACATTTTCCCAAAGGGAGGCTAGAAAATGCAGCCCCATCCTGGTAGTGCAGGCAGACACCTGGAGAGGAGAGGGAGGGGTTCAGGCAGGTGAGGAAACTGGCTCAGGGCTCCTCCTTTCTGGCCAAATGTCCTAACACCAAGTCGCTCACAGGACCAGAAAAGCTCCAGTTTAGAAAACAACTTAAATGAAATCAGAGACTTCCACGACATTTTACCCAAACTGGTCAGCATTCCCAAAATTTTTAGGCTCCTCTGGGAGAAGCAAATACATTTGGAGATCTTGGTCTGGCTTAGGCATAACAACAGGCAAAGAGCTGTTCAGCCATTTCAAGGCTAAGAAGCTGCTCTCTGTGCCTTCAAATCGATTGTGAGGTCTTTTGGGAAGCACAGAAGGAGAAAACTGCCCAAAAAAGGTTATGAGTCACAAGCTGGGGGCCAAATAAATGGTGCTTTGTAGGACTGCAATTTAGGATATACTCGGCATTTAATGGAAATAGCACTTAAGGACCCCAGTTCTTTTCCTGTCTTCCCTTTTGGAGGCTGAGACAGGTCCCTGAGTGGCCCTGGAACCTCGCTCAAGTGACAGCGTCGCAAAATTCCGGCGCCGTATCCCGGCCGGCTTGGATCCCCTCCTGTACATGGGATGAAAGGCAAGCACACGTTTCTTAGGCAGAGGCACTTCAGCTTTTGGCTGTGTGACACAGGATGAGAGACGCACCCAACCTCCCAACTTCTCGCCTGAACTCGCGCTTCCCTCACGGCTGACATTTCCGCTCCTGCCAAGTCCCGTCAAACCCCTCTCCCGCTCGCAGCTCTCCTGAAAGCTGCATCCACAGCCGGTCCAAGGCGCCCGAGCCGCTGCCAGCTCTTCGCACAGAGTGTCAGCGTGTTTGGTGGGGAGGAGAAGGGCCTTGTGAAACACACCTGCCTTGCTTTGCTGGGCAAGAGCCTGTTCTCATTTACGAGCCAGGCGGAGCGCCTGTGAAGGCGCAGGAATTATTCCTGTGCGTGCCAGCTACTACAAGGGCAAAATGCATCCCCCCCTACTCGTGCAAATTGTAACCCCTTTCTTTTGCCTTTAGGATATGCTACCATTTGGCTCCAAACTTGCACTGTTGTGATTTAAATCACGGTTCTGTAGGGTGAAATTTGGCTCTGATGCCCTGTACTAATTTAGGAGGGAAAGAGGGGCCTCGCTCATGAAATATTTCAGGTACAATCAGGAAATTGTGGTTACAGATGCAATCCAGGAGCGTTTTGGGTTGGTAACCAAGGCAACACTTCTTGCTTCAAGACACACTTTTCTGTTGATAATCTATTGTAATGCCAGTAATTGCAGCTGACAAGGCTCTGTTTGTTGTGAGAGATAATTAGCACTTGAAATAAAGTAACAGATTTAAATAAATTGGGGGGAGCTGAGTGGTGTGACCTGATCGCTTTGGAAACAAACAAGAGCTTTGGGGGCCTACACACTGTGTGATGTTAGTGGTGGCCTCCACGGCGACTGAACAATACCAACATTCATTAGGAGTAGTTTAATTGGGAATTACAGTTGCTTTCATGATGAAAACAATTTTTCTCTTTCTCAACCAGGTTGTATTTACATTATAAAACATGTTTTAAAAAAACCACACGCAAACTTTACCTACATTACCAAATGAAACTACTGATGTTTTCATATGCTTGTTATTTCGCCTAGAATTTGATTTAAGGCCAATGTTTTAAAATAAGTGGGTTTTTTGACAGTTGCATACTTTAAGGTCCCCATGGTGACTCTGCCCAAGGGTGTGGATGGAGTGTCGTTCGTTCAGCACATCCCAGGTGTGTTCCTAGGGTCAGGTTCAGTTTGCTGCCAGTTTATTCAAGCCCTGTATTCATGGCTTGGATTGTTAACATGGCCCCTGATCTCTGTCTTCATGCTAGGTGTTGTATCTAGAGCTAGACAGGTAAACTAGGGCTGCTGCCTGATGTCACGTGGGATGTCCTGCTGAGGATGTATTAGGTGGGGGGCAGAAGCCACAGCAATTCCCTTAGGCTCCACTGAGAACTACTTGGCTCAGCGGATAGCAAGAAGAGGAATACAGCCCTAATAAACTTTCCTGCCATGGGGAATGGAAATGTTTTACATAAACTTGTAGCTGTTGAAATGACGAAGCTTCTGTGATGGAGTGCCACAACCGTGTGGCTGCATGCAGCCAAAACTAACCTAGTTATGTGATCCCCTTTTCCACAGTGCCTGAGCATCATTCCCACAGTTAAAGGGAAAATGAGATTTCCTAACAGTATGAAATCAGCTTGTTTACGAGACAGGAATGAAGGCTCAGGCTGCACAGCCTTGTCCAGGCTCACAGGCAGACACAAAGCAAGTTTACTGTGAGGGTGGTGAGGCCCCGGCACAGGCTGCCCAGAGAAGCTGTGGATGCCTCATACCTGGAATTGTTCCAGGCCAGGTGGGATGGGGCTCTGAGCAACCTGGTGTCGTGAAAGGTGGCCATGCCCATAGCAGGAGGATTGGAACTAGAGAAACTTTATGGTCCCTCCCAAACCAAACCATTCTGTGATTCTCTGATCAGTGAACTGAGCCCATGTCACACAAGGTCAACAGGAGCAGCCAGACCTGGAGGCCACACTTCTGTTCTGAAAGTCGGGCTGGTTTGGGGCTGGAATGGTTCATCTCCTTCACAGAGATGAAGGTTCCTCAAATCTGTGAAACCTTCTGGCCAGGACTGGATATCATATCTAGTGTCAAAACAGAGACTGTTTTGACAGTCATTCATCTCAAGGCTGGCCAGAAGGCAAAATCAGTCCCCCCTCGACATTTCATCCTTTAATGTTGTAAGATATCAAATGCCTAACTCTGGCTAGTAATATCATTCCTTTCTCTAGTACTTCATGAAAAAGTCATCATGTCTGTTATCCTCAAGACAACAGCCACATTATTTCTTCAGCAAGCATTAATCAACAGTTCACACCAGAACCACACATCTGTTGCACATTACTATTCACAACCCACGTAGGGCAGGACAGTGATACCCTCAGGAGTCCAAAACTGCCTTATTACTTTCTTTCTACAAGTGAGGTCAGCAGCTAAAGATTCCTGAGCTGAGTTGCCTGCTGTTTGCTAACCTCTGCTGAAGTTGCAAAGTGGGCTAGCAGAGGAGACTGGACTGAATCCCAAGGGATTTCATGCTTCCAAGACCAATGGTCAGGCTCTCCCACACCAAATCCCCCATTACCTGTTTTCCACACAAGTTCTCCTTGTGTGGAAAGCCATCAGAGAAAGGTGCTGTGTTAAAACTACAAACTCAGCCCGTGGATTAAAGTAATCTTCTTTCTTTAGTAGTCTGGAATTTAGTTCCACCAGGCAATGTTTCTGCTTTCTAAATGCTTAGAAACACACAGAAACGTTGCATTTATAAGTTATTTAAAAACCCACAAGAAATAATGATCTGCAGTAGTTCCCCAGGAATTCAAAATTGCTTACAATTTGTAGTGTACGCAGGACCTTACCACAAATCCCATCCCAGCCCCGCTTCTAAGTAGCTCATAAAACCGGCCTGTTTATTTTCTAAAACGATCTGCATAAAAAGATTAAGCTTATTTATTGTAAAAATTAACGTCTTGCTGAAGCAGTAATGACTGTATCATGGAGGAATGTTCTTCCCCTGGCTGCCTCCCTCAGCAGCGCTGTGCTGGGAGACCTGCATTTACGGTCTCCCGGAATAAAGTTAATGCTCGGAAGACTCTGCTCTTGTACGCCTACAGCTAAATCATGGGATCTAGCAGATGGTGTGTGTGTGTTTCCTAATGCAGTGCCTTGTATGTGTGTAGTTGTCATAATTAAATAATAACTCCCAACACCGGCTCGTGTAACAGGAGAGCCACAGCCACATTTCCCCTCGGAGGGAAGCCGTCAAACCCGGCCTGTGGGTGGATGAAGTGGGCTCTGAGGAAACCGAAACACAGAGCACCCCATCCCCTCCTCTCAGGGATGAAACAAGTTCTGCTGCATGAGGCCAGGCCTCTTTTAAGGGTAAATGAAAGCCTCTCTGCCCCAAAACTGTCAGATCATAGGGTCCCCACAGATGTCTGAGGTTAAGTAATCTATTATTGTGGGAGAGGAGCCTGACCTTATATATTTGGGATTTTTCCTGCTTTTAATGGTCATCATCTTGATGGAGGAATTATGGACATCTGCAGGAGAAGTGCCTGTGAGACAAGGCAATTTACAGCTATCGTCTTCTTAAGATAAATGCAACAGCTGCTTGTTATATTCCTTTATGGATGGAAGACAGAATGATAGGTCTCTGCAGATACTCATTCTTTCCTTGGCTTAGGGAGAGAATTAAGTTGTTGATTACGCCCAGCAAGAAACATCACTGTTCAAACTGAGGACAAATGTAACTTATTTTAAGGGATACGAGTTTAACAATTCCAGTATTATCCTTCACTTTGCTGTAAAAAAAAATCCTTTTGCTAAGGATACTATAAATGACTCGAACAGATGAAAGGCATTTAGCCTTTATTTCAGACTAGGAATTAGAATGTGAAATCCAGAAAAGCGTATTTCAAATTTGAGTGCGCGAGTTAAACAGGAGGAAGTAGGAGCCATTTACCTCTTTTGTGTGAAAAAACACAGGGACTCTTCAGCTCCTTTTTCCTGTGGCCAGGCAGTGCTCTGTTCCCAGGCCAGCCTCCTCCTCCTCCTCCTGCCCCAGCAGGTCACACTTCCCATCAAACAGCCTGTTTCTTGGGAGTGGAGGAGCCATGTACCACACCTCCCTGCATCTTCCTCTTCTGCAACGTGGGACAGCAGTAGCTGATCATCTTTTTGTCCTCCTCTCCTTCAGCTTCAGAGAACTGAGAATTAAAACCAGGAGTCAGTTCAAAACTTTGCAAAGGGCCTTCACCCCTTGACAAACAAATCATTCCTCCTCTAGCTTCAGGGTGATAATATCTTTTTTTTCTTGGCTTGAAAAAGGTAAGGCATAATTTTCTAGAACACACGAATTCTATGTTCTAGATGAATATGAATGAATATGAACTCAGTATTTTATTTCGTGCTATGATCATTGTGCTTTACATGTGTGAGAAAAAAAGAAAAATTCCACCTTTAAATTTCACATCATATCCTCTAATTAAAAGTCAAGGTGAGCTATTGCCACAGGAAGCTCATAAAGACAACAAACTCACTTTTAAATTTTTTTCCCAAAGTTTACATTATCATAAATATTCATGCCATACTCCCTTCACAGTGTAACTGCTACAGAACACACTGTAATCTGTTTAAGAAGAACATGAATCAGACTGATAAAAATAATTGGTTGGATTTTTCTTTTAATTTTTTTTTAATGTTTTAAATAAAGCTGTCAAAGGTTCCTGTGGTAATGAAGAGCTTTGTTGTTATGACAACTGCTTATTCCTTTTCCTTTGAAGACGTATGCAATTTGATAGGCAAAAACATCAGGAATAATTAGGAAAAAAAGAAGGTAAGTGTAGAAAAACATCTGTTAGGACAAATCCCCACCCAAAACCTTAACAATCATCTCATTAAAGTGACAAACTTCAGGTGGAGTGTCTTCACATCAGCCAGCAGAGGGGTGCTCAGCAGCTGCCGGGGGTTTGGGTAGCTCAATGTCAGGAAGCTCCTCTCTTTGTCAGGGGCACACATGTTATTCATGTCACTCTTCCTCGCCAAAGTCTATTGTTCCCAAAGAAGGGCCCTTTCAGAAGCCAATCCTGCTTCTTCTAATAATTTATTCTGCCCATCTATTTCAAAAGCAGCCCTCACTGGAACACAGGCCCCTCTCCCTACAGGGCAGGGAACAGTGACTTCTGGGCCAGCTGGTGTGAGTGAACAGGGCAGGAAGCAGGGCTGCCCTTTGGAATGGGACGTGGATGTGGATAAGAGCCCTCCAGTGAAGATGGAGCAATGCTTGGAGCACTGGGGGTCTCCATGGCTGTGCCCATCCTTCGTGTGAGCAGCCGGGGCTGTCCCACAGCAGGCAGCGTGAGCAGGCACACACAGGGGTGTGTGTTGGCACACAGGCACACACAGTGCTGGTGTTGACAGCCACACAAACACAGAGGTCCCTGAGACACATCAGTCAAACGTGTTTCTGCTGCCTGGGACTCCTGTGAGACGCTAGGGGAAAGCACACCATCGGCAACCGCTGGAAACTTGGGAAAGTTTTCCCCAAAGTGATTTTTTTTCCCCCTTCATTGATGTCTCATGGGTTGTCCTTCCCAGGAGACATGTGACTGTCAGATTTTAGTCATTTCTTATGTATGGTAATTAGTCTGCTCCACTTTTGCAAACAGTGAGACTTAACCCCATGGATGCAACGTGACAGAAGGGATAAAAATGCACACTCCTGGCTCTATAGTGCTAATAAACCAAGCACTTGGCTATAAGTTATGATGATACATGCTTGGAGGCTGGAATTGGGAGTGCCAACATTCCTGCTGTGCATCTGACTTCATGAGAAATAGGACACTTTGCAATAATTTCAGTTGCTTTACATGCCAGCTCGGATTGCCAGGCACACCACGGTCTCATTTTGCTGTTCTTTGTGGCACACTCTGCTCTCCGTTTCTCCATCCTCTTGGAAATAATCCAGTGCTCCTAAGCAGCAAAATTTTAACCACTGTCTTGCCTTGCCACTGACACAGAAAAACCTGCATCTTTCATGAAGTCCCTTCTTAATACCTCTGTGTTCCTCATTCATTCAGCCAAGATACCCCTACTGAAACTGGAAATTTCAACATCCCTATCAAGAAAGGTTCTTGCTTGCTGCCTTTTTCTATGCAGAGAGATTTCAGGCATCCAAGAGAAGACAATCATGCTAAGAAATGGGAGACATTTGGAAATAAAAACAGTATTTCAGATGCTATAACTGCAGACTTTTCTGAAGGTGCTGTAGGAGCCTGTTAGCTTAGAAAACCCAAGAAGGTCTCCCCAAATTTTCCTCTTTATGCTGCAAATGGCTGTATTCCCATGATAATCTCATCTGAATTGCCAGGCTGGACACTAGGTGGTGCTAGGACAGTGGTTTGTCAGGAAATTTAGTAGGAAAATTCTGGGTGGAAGAGCACAGTAGGTTGTAAATGGTTACTTGCCAATAAAACATTTGCTGTGGTACAGCTAATCCATTACTATCTGTCTTTGTTAGACTAACCCACATGGCTGGACACCATTAGCTGGCAGCAGGAACTCCTAATGCTGCCTTTTGCCAACCTTGTTTCCTACACATCTGCAAACTGTCAGAGGCATAGTGCTCCTTTCTCCAATCTGTCATTCTTCCCCTCCCTCTCCCACCTCCACGTGGGAGGAAAACAACCTGGCTGCCTCTGGAATGTAGAGAGAAAGATGCTCAAGAAGTTTTCCTGACGCTCGGCTGGGAGGGCAGCAAGTGAACGGGACTGCTACACAGTCACCTCCACACTTCGTGGCTCATCCCATTCCCAGTGAGGGCTGTTTGGGTGGCTGTGCAGCTGGGCAGGCCTAGGAGCTGATTTGGTTTTAAAACAACAATTTCCCACCATGCCCCAAGGTTGTTTTTCAGCTGGACTGGGTCCCCCTCCCAATCCAGCACAGGGTCAGCCCTGCTTGCTGCCACTGGCCAGGAACGCGCAGCCAAAGTCACCTTGGCAATCTCTCCTGGGAATGGAGGTACAAGAAACCACAAAATCATGGAATAGTTTGGGTCGGAAGAGATCTTTAAAAGTCATGGGCAGGGACATCTTCAACTAGGTCAGGTTGCTCAGAGCCACATCCAACCTGCCCTTGAATGTTTCCAGGGATGGGGCGAGCTTTGACAAGAGCTGCCTCAGCCCTGCTCCCTGCTCTCCTGAGCAGCCCCCCACTGCAGAGCAGCAAGACTCCGTGTCCCCCAAGCTCCCCACTCCCCTGGGACCCTGATCCCTTCACAGACATACCACACCTCCTCCTGCACCTGCATGAGAGGGGTTTGACGCTTCAAAGCTCACGGCAGCTGCGAAGAAACCCAACCACAACCCACAGACCACAACAGCGCGCAAAGAAACCTGACCGAGTCATACTCAGGACTGCTGTGCTCCCAGAGGTGTGAGTGAATCTGGTGACAAGAGGAATAAATAGCACTTAGAAAGCAATTAGTGGGGAAGGCCTGCTTCCTCTGATCTGGTTTTGACACCCAACTAAAGTGTTTCTCCTCACTTACGTGGGTGAGAGACCCCTCATCACACCATCCGCTCGTCCCTCTCCCCCAGCCTCCAGGGAAATTTCACCTCCTTATTTGCAGACAGCAGTCAGATTAATTCCCTGGGGTCAGTCAGGTGCAAACTGGACGCAGTTTGGCTTTTTAATAAATACAGTCAGAGAAAAAGAAGAGTTTGAAAGAATAAATCATGTAATCTTATGATGGGGTATGCCTAATGGATTGGTTGAAAAATTCAGGGACCAATTTGTTTTTCATTTGTAAAGTTACTTCCAAACTAGAGCAATCAGATTGTCTCTGCTTCAGCCTAAATCCTTTTACCCAAAACACTAGGAGTAACAAAGTAAATGGGCCCCCGCATTTGGTGCTTTCTGTTGTCAGAGAGTCTATTTGGAAAATCAGGACCAGTTGAGGGCAAATTTAAAAAAAAGCCAAACAACCCAGCATCAAACAAACAAAGCAAATGTTAAAGAATAAAATGCAATTTCAGAACAACTAACAGCACACAGCAAATAAACATTCCTGTGAGAAGTGCATTAAACCTAGAGCTGATATCTGGCTTAAAGTACCTGTACAAGGCCTGTTCCCAGAAACAAGAAATGCATTGTAGTATAAAATACACAATGCAAGGAGTTGGTTATTTCCTTCTTTTCTTTTTTAAATGACAAAGCACAACTGCATGGTAACCACAAAGGTTTGGGTAAGAATGCACCCATTTCTATATTTATCTGGAAGGAAATAATTAGTCTAGAGCAAGCAAGCAAAGATTTAAAAACACATTTCTAGGTAAGTGTCCAAGGGTTGGAAATATAAGACTTCTCTGGAAACACTTTTGAGTCCAAGATTTTCTCCAAAACATTTTCTAAGTAGCCTAGAGATGTCTTGGGACACAGTGGAAATACCTGAAACCTCAGAACTGCAAAATAATGCTGTCACCCAGGAAAGGCAAAAAAACAAATTTAGCATTTTGACCTTCTGGTGCTTGTGTTATGCACAACACAACACCCTTCACATCCTCATCCATCAGGTACCTGTGGCAAGGCAAACATCCTTCAGCAGATAGGACAGGAGTGGGCAGAAGGCTGTGTCCATCCTGTCCCAGTTAACCAGTAACTGAGCATGGGGTGGGTATTTGCAATGGCTCTTTGAGCAGCTTTCTATGGATTTCTTGCCTTTCCCTACTCCACTCTTGCTTTATATTCAGGGATCTTTCAAGACAACAGTTAATACACATTAAAAGTGAATGAAGGAAAAAAAAAAGCCACAGTGACTTTGTGGCTATTTTATTATCTAAATGAGCAGTCCCTGATGACCATCTTGTTAATGCACACTATAAAATATATCACCCCTGCTTGGTGGATATAAAATTAACGCAGAGATTTGTGAGTTCTGGCAGTTGCTTCTTGCTCAGCAATGCTCATGCATCTTGTCACAAATATAAAATGTAGATTTTTTTTTTTTAATAAATATATAAATATTTCCAGCTTGGCAAAGTGATTAAAGACAGAGTATATCCATCTTCAACTATCCAAAGGTATAAAAATGAAAAAGGGGAAATATTAGCAATAATTCATGAAGGGATGGGTCAGAAGACCCAGATATGATTATGGTTTTTAGCCTTTGGGAAAAAAAAAGTGTCTAGCCTGAAAAGAACTGGTCACCTGTGACTTCAGGAACATACATTAAGGACCCTGTGCTCTTCTGGCAGTGAATCCCTCTGCTCCAAGTGCACTCCTGGCTGAAGGACATGAGAATGGCTGTGACCCATGGGGCGGCTGTGACCCATGGGGCAGCTGCCCCCTCCCTACTGCCCAGCCCCGTCCCACCAGCTGAGAAGCTCCATGCTGTGGTCCATCAAATACTCCTGAGGCCACCACTTCCTGCATATTCACACAGATTCCAAGGGCTTCTACAGAGCCCAAAGTTCTGTACAAGTACTGATGGCTCCCTAGTGCTCTCCAGGACCTCTTCAAGCAACCACCACCTGATGGAGGAGAGCAACCCTCAAGCACCAGGGGGGAAGAAAACACACACCCAGGAGCTGGCTGGTCCTTCAGGCTGGGTGAAAATGCTGCTGTGAGGGGTGTATTGCTGTATAATCCCTCAAATTAGTCCAAGAGAGAGAGAGCAAAGATAATTACACAAAACATTAATAAGATTTGAAGTCCTTTTGGTAATAAGCAGTGAAATCAATGCAACCACAGCTGAAGAGCATCAGCGTGGAGTTGCTGGGCAAAACTTCAGGGCACAAGGTGTGGATCCTCAGGCCCTAAATGAGCCACTGAAAATGGGCTCACTGCTGATAGCCAGCCTGCTGTGTGCATTTACTGCAGCACACGTGCCTGCAGCAGGCGACTCTGGCCTTAGCAGCGAGGGAAAGCAGTGTCCCTGAACAACTCCTCGTAGAGCCTCTCCTACACGCCCGCAATTCCTGCTTGTTCCATGGCTTCCCTTCCAGTGAAAGAGCACAGCTGTGCTGTCGTTCCACGGGATATTTATCAGACCACGGACAGCAAGTCACTCTCATTCCAGCGACCAGAGGCACAGCCTCCAACGATGCAGGGACCTTTCAAGTTTACCGGCAGCACTTCCAGAGAAAGAGGAAGAGAGTGCGAGTTTAGTTTTGTTCTTTGCGTCCTGTCATCGCTCAGCATCCAAGGGCTTCGAGCCTGCTGCAGTCGGAGTGCTGAGGACCCCCACAGATTAACACTATGGCAAGAGGTGATCAGACGGCAATTGCAGGAACAGCCGCTTAAAGGATCTTTGCGTTCCACCAGGCGGCAGACCCAACGTGCTGATTGAAACAATGGCTGTGCTTGCTCCCACTGAAGCTTCGTTTTCGACACAGGCACAAAGAAAATAAAGTCCTCTTCAAAAGAGGAGCGGTGACCTCATTCAGACACGTTCGTTTTCATGAGAGGTAAATATGGAAGGCAAAGTAGTGATGTGAGCAGTTTGTTCCCGGGAAGCGAGGAAAGGGGGAAGGAAAAATCATCACATAGTTTGTCTTTCCAGCAGGCCGATTTCCTTTAGCAGCCTGAATAAGCAATTGGCCACTGGCCAGCTGTGGTGAATTTGTCCCATGTTTGCAAGATCAGTCAGTGAGCAAAGCTGTTTTCAGTTAATAAATATTTGATTTACAAGGTACAGTAAGTAATAAAAAGGGAAGGGAGTTTAGCTGCTGGGAGATTTGTTTAGCACTTTAGTGGGGATAACTAACAACCAGCTTTGGTTGTTTTTCCTCCTTCACATGGCCAGTAGGCAACCAACTTTATCAGTCTTGCTGCATTACAACTCGTAGTGAGCAGAACTAACACACTGAGCAAAACAAGTGGACTGGGACATACACTGTGCCTTGACAGAAACACAGCTGAAGGGAACGCTCTTAGATTCTCCTTTCTTCTTCTCTGCAAGTAACCTGTGATAAATATTGCATTTCTCAGTATCATTGGGAAAAATCAAAACTGTTTGATCCTTTCCATATGATATAGGTAGCTATATATGAGAGGGGGAAGGATATAAAGTAGCAGGTACAGAACAGCCAGCAGCATTTTATCAAAGGAGAAACACCCCAGAAGACCAATCAGCTGACTACACAGTCCTGGGTATTTTGGATAGAGCTGGAAAACAAAGTGGGCAGACACACATGAAAAAAAACGAAAAGAAAAAAAGTGAAAGCACCCTGTTTAAAAAACCCCCAAACCAGCTATGATAGAAAAAGTACCTTTTTTTTTTTTTTAATGTTTTAATTTCTTCCTAGACTACTGACCCTCTAGGCGGGGATGTGGTAGTGTGGGCAAGGCAGGGAGGCTTGAGGTACAGTCTGAGCTCAGGTGAGCTCTGCATGCCGAAGGAGCCGACACTTCTGTTCTCCTTCTCTGGTGCACAGGAGCCCTCCCGTGTGACAGTGGGCACATCTCCGAGTCTGTCAGATCTCCAGTTCCCCTACCTGGAAAAACACTGGCAGTCCTACCCACTGCTCAGGCACATCAGGATGTTCCGTGCAGGCTCTGAAAAGGAGTTTTGAGTTGTGGAGCAGCAAGCAAAGAAGTGCAGAGTGTTGTTGTAAGAGTTGTGGTGTTCATTGCAGATCAAGGACTCCACCAGAAGAGTAACTGCCTCCTTCCAGAGGCTCAGAGCAGCAGCAAGGGTGTCCACACAGCCTCACCAGGAATTCCATGCATATCCAGAGCTGCTAATTCCTAGGATGCAGTCAGTAGTTTCTTCCTGGTAACCACCATAGGACAGAACAAAGTG
This sequence comes from Ptilonorhynchus violaceus, assembly GCA_013397565.1. NCBI lineage: Eukaryota > Metazoa > Chordata > Aves > Passeriformes > Ptilonorhynchidae > Ptilonorhynchus > Ptilonorhynchus violaceus. The sequence goes on along the minus strand of VZRJ01010912.1, from coordinate 594,473 downwards.
TTTTCTCTGTCAAGTACGAAACTCCTCAAAGTTCTGACTTCTCAGTCTATACAACTTTACACTGTTTTGTCCTGCTTTGCATTTGACCCCAGAGGTATTCCAGGTATTTGCCTAGCAAGAGGACAAAGCCGGGCCTGGATAGCCTGCAGGGGAGGGACAGACCACACCTCTTTCACAGCAGACTCTGGAAAACCAGCCCTTTCCCCATTCTCTGCCACACTGAGAGGTCCCAGCACTCGGAAAGGATAGCAAAAGGCATCCCTGGATAACACCACGCTGCTGTGGAAGACACAGGCACGCTGGCAGGGGCTGAACAGCCCAGCTGAGTGACCCAGGCCCCCTGGCAGCCACGGAGGAAAGTCCGTGCTCACTTTTCTGCCAGCACAGAAAATCTGCCTTTAAATTCCATTCCACTCTTCAGGAAAACTTCGTGCCAGGAGTTTCATCAAAGCATATGCTTCTGCAAAAGAGCTTTAATGAATCAATGTTTCCTGACAAAAAATAGCTTTTGCCAGAAATCCCGTCCAGCTCCCCTATTCACTTATCTATCTCTAAAGACCACGGTCCTCCATCTGCAAAACAAGGATAAGAATTTTACCTTATTTTTACGAAGCACATTAGGATCTCTGGGTGAGCAGCTCACGAAATAAAGAGCCATTAAAAACTGGTGTTTTCAGAAACGGATCCCAGAGCTGCCACACTAATATTGGACAATGGTATTCAAATGGGCCAGCCAAAGCAGCAATTTTGGCATGAACCAACCCACATTACATTATTTTAAGATATGCAGTCATTCCCCTGCAATTGGAGTCCAAGGGTGATGCCGAGTGCTTTGAGGAAAGGAGGGAGCAGGAGGAGGCTGTATTTCTTTCATATGTGCTTTACTTTTTAATAGCTGTTGGGATACCTGTTAAACTAAACTGCAATAGCTGTTTACTGTAATAACAGCAACATTATAAAACTGATCAGCTCCATTCTTCAGAAACAGGCTGTGCCTCTGTTTGTTTTTCTGTTGAGGAGGGACGTGTCCCAGAGGATCTCCCTTTGGGAACCCCTGTCTCAGCATGAAATGAGTAACACGATTTATGTAGACACTGCCAGCTTCTTTTCCTTCTCAGACAGAAAATGGCTTTATCTAGTCAGGTAATGTCACAATAAAGTAGTACAGTAGAAATTTCATCACTGAATGGTCTAAAAGAGACAGATCACCCAATCTGTATTTCCACAGGCAAGCAACGTGCTGCGCTCAAACAGCAGCAAGCAGCAAAGAGAGGGGGAAAGTACCCCAAACAACTGCAATACCAAACCACTGATGCTAAAACACAGATTTTAAGCCAAATATTTTCATGAGGAACCAATTGTAGCATTACCAAAATTGGATAAACGGGCATGGGGACAATGCAATGTGCTGATCAGATTTAGAGTACCTATTAGGCTTGCTTTTGGTGAGTTTTTCAGAACAATTCTTGATGTATCGTCTGTTTAACCATGCAGGATCTGAGTTCAGAGGACAGGCTCTGGCAGGGTTGACAAGCCCCTACTAACAGCATTCAGTAGGATAACACCTCTCCAACACATCTGCACCCATCCCACCTTTCCTAAATAAAATACTGTCACTTCGATATCTTCTTGGTTTTGAATACCTGAATACAAAGCCCCAAGAAAACAACCTGCAGCCACATTAAGTACATAATGCTGCTGTCACATCGGTGTCCAGAAGCTCCACTCATGATTTCAGCATAACAAAGTTTCTCAGCCTAAGAAAAGTCCCAGTGGGTGTAGTTTTAGAGAAAAGAACACCATGTACGATGCAGTTGGTTTGAGCCACTTTTGCTCTGTCAAGAAAAGACCAATTAGTGTCTCAGAAAATAAGTTCCTTCCAAAAAACCCAGACTTGCAGCTCATATCAGTAACTCTGTATCACATCGTCAGTGCCAAAGAGGGATGGGAACGCAGGAATTGGTGATGGGATTTAGTAAATGAAGGGAAAGGAGGTGTGTCACCACCTACAGAGATTTTTACTTGTTTTCAAAGGTGAGAGTGTTTACAAGCTCCCTTCCCTCAAAAGTAAAAGCAGATATAAAACAAAACTATGTAAGTCACTAGTGTCTCAACTGATTTAGGCAGCTGTTGTTGCTGATGGTATTTTTGCTTCTCAACATTCATGAATAAATTCCTTAATCTCAAACCTTATAAAAATATAAGTTCATGAAAGAACCTACATGACTTCTTTTATTTTTAGGAGACAGAATAAAATATTTATATCCCTCTGTGTCCCAAATATCAATTACTTTCTTCACCAAAAAAGTATACATGCAATGTGATTAAAAATTTACCCTACTATAAAACAATATACAATTAACTCATACCTCTCCAACTTTCCTTGACAGACAGGTACTGTACACATCCACATCCATCCTGTTTAAACCACACACCCCATCAATTCAGCCTTTCAAATCTGACAGGTAAGTAAAAAATACAGCTATTATCAGACAATGCATCCACATGATCTCCTGACAGCTACAAGCACACACAGCAGCTACCAGTGGAAGAAGTCAGCACCCACTAATACGTGTTGGATACCAGTCTGATTTTCCTAGATTATAAGATTCCTAAAGTACTTTAGTTTGAGAATTAGTTTTTAGAGACATTTAGACAAACACAGATTCTGAAATTTTTAATATGTGCACCTATTTTCTTGTTTTTTATGACAACTTCCCTCTTCCAAAAAAGAATAGCTAGCAAAAACCCTTAAAACTTTGTCCCAGGAAAGCTTTCAATTTTTTCTCTTCTTCTGGAAGAAAGAAGACGAAATGCAATGGCAAAGTTTGCTTTCATCACTGCCGTTTACATGAGGGATATGAGGAAATTTAAATTTTACTGAGAATTAAGAAATGATTTTTAAATGCCTCTGCAATAGTCTTACAATAACAGCCATGAAAATCAGTGGTATTAAAAAAAATTTGAGTGATAAAATACCTAGTTAAAAAAACCAATCCGATCAACAAATCTAACAAGGAAATCAATGCCCACAAAGCAGAAGCAGCACTGAAAAGCTGTGTTGTTGTTGTTTTTTTCTTAATCCTACATCATCCTCAAAATGTTTCTTTTCAGAAAGCATCTTGCATCCCTCTAAAAATTAATTTTAGTGATATGTTAATATCACTTAGGAGCTGAGAAACACAGAAAACGCTACATGAAATATGTACTGAAATGCTGTTTAGGAAGACCAGATCCTACAGCAAAATACAACAGCACCAAAATTTGATTTCCAGCACGGAAAGCTAAAGGGCTATTTCAATTATTTTTTAAACAGCTATGATACAATCAAACATCAACCGGTCACATTTAAATGACAATTTAAATTAATATAGCATAAATTAATGTAGGTCTTCTTCCAGCATGGAAAACCTTTTGTAGCAGCAGCAGATTTTTTTTTGTACTGATAGGAAAGGAAAGGGTACTGCTTTCATATAAGACTTATTGAAAGAGCTACACATTTTTGTCTTCAAAAAGCAGTCCAAATTCATAAAAGTAAAGGTTTTGTTGTAGGTTTGCTTTTTTTTTCAGGTAGTGACATGACCTCACTAAGCAGAGCCTCTAGGAAAGCCCCCCTACTGCTTCTGTTGCCCCCTCAGATGTAATTTTTGCAGTCAGTAAGGGCTCAGACCAACCTCAGAGAAACCACAGGGTTCTCAAGCAGAGGGAAGCAGAACGAATGAGGGGAAAGGAGAAAAGAACTTTTGAGAAAGAAACACCCAAATACGTCTGGCCGATCTGCAGCCCTACAACCACACGCACCAAGGGGGCGTTGTGGGTTTAGTTTCTTGGTTTTCCTAGTTGTGGATCTGCTGTGGCCTTCATCTCCAAAATGAGAGGAAGGCAACTGCCTGACCTGTTGGATACTCCCCTACAATGCGGAAAAGAAACATTAAAAAATGGATCAAGGCTCACAGGAGGAAGACTCTGCAGATAGATGTGAGCTCCTACTGAAATCAGGAATAAGTACAACTTCTCCAGTGCTCGTGCAAGGTTGATTACGTTCCTCTTGTATTCAGTTTTGGAAGATGGCAAGGCTGTCTCCACTTCCCTATTTCTGGCTTCCTACAGCCTCTGCTAATATAAAATAGAAGGACTTCCCATCTGGATGGGTCTTCTGACAAGCAATAACAACATACGACTCGATGATTTCCAGCAGGAGCACGGAAGAACGCGCAGTGGAAAAATGGATCTTTGAATTCATCATTTTGGAACTTATTTTCATTCTCATTCTATGAAAAATTCATTTGTGCTATTAAAAACTGTTATGGCGGAAGCCCAAAAACCCAAGCCAATTTCATAATGGAAGGCAATTAAGTTGATTGCTGAATGATAAACACCACATCTTTCTTCAATGGGATACTGTTTTTGAGTAAGCAAACTGCTTTTCTGTTCATGATTTTAAAAGAATGCACCATAAATCTCTCTCTCAAAAGTTCAATGGGAAGCAAACATTCATTAGAGTGTTCTCCAAAGTCTCAGGCAATTAAAGAGCTTTTATACCAATACTGGAGGCAGAAAAAAAAGCAAAGTTGCTCTTATGCAAAAATATTAGGATTAGAAAAAGTACCTCTATGAATTCTGACCTATATTTTTGCTTTCCAGGTGTCTATTTGTTTTTAGAACAACTTCCTCTGGAATCTCTAGGTTGATTTCAGATTGGAACGAGAGAGTTACTACAAAAGAGATAGTTATTGCTTTGCATATATTTAAATGGCAAAGTTGATTTCTTAAGCAGGACCACAAATATGCACCAGAAACTTACTGATGCATTCCCTTGGTCCAGGCTATGTGAACCGTATAGGTTAAGATCCTTTATTCAGAAAATCAGACCAACCCTGTCAAGAACTGACTATACCAACCTAGGAGTTCATACAGAACACAAATAAAGAAATTTAGTGCTAGGCAAACCCTGAAAAGAGAAATGCAAGATTAAATCTGCAGTAGAGATCAGTTTTGAAAGCAAAAGTCAGATAAGAGATGGCGGCAATAATCATAATTTGCAGATTCCTAGACTTCAGGATTGGAGTCACACCTTACTATGGTTTGATCTTAAAAACCTAAATTTAGTTCCTATCTTCTGTAAACCATATACATGACAGATAAAATGTAGGAAATGTAAAAACCCCAAATGCAATAACAATAATAAACAGTCTTATGGCAATAAACAAATCTTATGGCAATTTCAGAACTTTATATGGCTGAAAAATCCCATAGTTCACGGCATACATTACAGAATCAGTTAGGTTGGGAAAGACCTTTTAGATCATCAAGTCCAAACTTCAGGCACACTCAGAGCCTCATAAATGGAGGATCATGATCAAGCCAGCAAGCAGATGGAAACCAGGTATTAAACCCTGAACAAGAGTCCGGTGCAGTCAGGATTCTCACGATCTAGAACTGACTGTATTCACCAGCAGCTAAGAGGAAACTCAAATCAGATGGACTGATGTTATCAAATGACATTAGCTGAATAAAAATTTTAATTGCTTGGAATACGTGATATTTCTCTCTTGTTTCTCAGAATTCTGTTTTTATTGTTTCATAAAGCACCAACAAGTTCCTGAGGTTAGAGACACTCCATCTGTTGTATTTGAACAATACACAGAGAAGCAAACCCTGAGCGTCATCTGAATCTTTGGACATCCTGAGGAAAGTCACAGTGACACTAAAAAAAAGTGAATGTTAGCAAGCTGCTCCTCCCTTCAGCTCTCTTCTGTACAGGTGAGGCTAAGATTTGACTAAAATAAAACAGTATTAAAAAAAATTACATTTTCATTGAGAAAACACAATGGTTTTAATGCTTTGCAGTGTCAAGAGACAAGAGAAGCTGATAGAATTATGTATTTAAAAAGAGATTAAATAAGAAATATTTTGTGAAGCCATAAATGTGGATGGAATATGGAAAACAGTAAACAGTGCAAGCTACAGTAACACTATCAGAAAGGCTACAGTGTGCAGAAATACCGGATGATTAAGCACAGCAGATTGCAAGGAAGGTATTCCAAGTCAGGAGCCCCAAAGCCTACATGGGGATATGAACATTTTTAACACCAAACAGTCTGAAAATGTTTTGTGGGAATTACTGGCTTATCGTGCGCTGACAAACGGGATCTGGGTGTTCAAGGTGGTAGTTCACCAAAGCTCGATTTTCACAGGGTGCTTGTGACTCCTGTGGCTCACACCTCTTAGAGGGCAGCCAAAATGGGCATTTTGACTGGAAGGGCCTGCTGGAGCCACAGAAGTGATCCCAGACCTCCCCCTCTTTTTGCAGCAGTCAACTGGCTGCAGTGTCTCTGAGGAAGATCAGCACCTTCAGCGGTTCAATTCAGCCCCTGAGATCTCCCTTTCAAGAGATGCGCTTCAACTGCATTTGTTTTAACCAACTGCAGTCCCCTGCAAGCTGCAGCTCCCTCATCAGGTTTCTATTTGAGAAAACACTAGCTTAAGTAATTTGTGAGGCTCTTAAAAGACACACAGTCAGATAATTAAAACAAAAAAATTAATGTGGCAGCCTAGCATGACTCAGCAGTCAAATATTTTCATTCAGAGCTATTTAGCATTACAATTCAAGCAGACTCAGGTGCCACTATTTATTTATGAGGGAAAGAATCTCAATTAAGTATTCTTGATTTGCTCAGAATTCAAGCTACAATGAAGCTTTTATTTCCTTTTAATTGTAAGCAAACAATATTATTAGTACTCAAGGCAGACAAAACAGCAGTATTATCATTATTCATTTACCCTTGTTACTAAAAAGTACAAGAAAAAGCAACAGAAGCCCCCAACCTCAATCTCTTCCTCCGCCCCTCAAGATATCCTTTCTAATCCTATAAAAGCATCTGTCTTTGATTTCTAGTGGAGTACCTGCTGTGCAGGATGCAATGCCAATCCAATTTGTGTGCAACAAAACCAAATGGGTTGAAATGAACTCTGCATTTTAAAGACGTTTTTGTTTAATCATCACCGTCACTCCTCTTTAATGAATACATTAATCAAGCAAAACTTCAAGCAAAAACGGAAAGGCTCCTCTCAAGAAATGAAAAAAAAACAAACAAATCTTCGTGATATCCGCTGCTACTGTCAAACACTGCTACACTTTCCTTTGGCAGAACTTCAAATGCACATTTTACTGGGGGTTGTTTGCAGAACATGAAGGAGAAGCAGCAGCTCCCTCCAGGAGGAAGTGGAGGAGGAAACAGGTGAGCAGGCACAGAGCCTCAGCCCTGCTCCCGAGCTGATTAATGGCCTGCTGCACAGGATGTACAGCCCACACCTTTCCTGACACCCCCTCAAATGCCCAAAATTCCACTTTATTTTAAGGACACATCATAACAGTCACTACTGTGTTGTCAGCGACACCAAAAAGCCATGTGCCTAATGTTTGTTCAGAGCTTTGAAATGCATTTGTTTCAAAACTCGGCGTCAGTAGGAACAATTCACTCTTAAGAAGATTTCCACCTGTCAATAAAAGGCACAGGACTGGCCTACAGTCAAAGTTGTTTTTAAAAATTAGGCTTCCTAAATGCTCACTTCTGACATAAATTCAGTCACACCCATTATTTAGCACATGATATTTATCCATGTTTTTGAAGCAGGGATTGAAGATGAATTTGCATGGGAAAATACAGCAGCAGCAGAAGGAAAAATGAGAGAACATCATGGATTTTCCAGTCTGGTATTCCCACCACCTCCCTCACCCAGGAAAACTTACGGATTTGTTGAAATTTAACCATTGTGGTGCAATTGAACAAGCCAGTTATCATTTCACAAGTAAAGTGGAGATTATTCAAAATAACTTGCTTGAATGATAAATGCATTTTAGATAATTTTTTTTCCTTTATAAGAGTTCTCCTTGTTGAACTTGTCATACTCTTCCATCAAGGCAATATTTAAAATCGATTACTTCTTTCTTGCTTCATTTGTGCATCATATTTTTTTCCAGATATTTAAAGCATTTTGGCTGGTCACTGCCACCACAGTACCACATGAAAAGCTGGGGAAAGAATTGCTGCACTGAAGTTGCAGTGCTCCTTTGAAAGGCTTTATTCCAGAGCTAGATCTTTTCCAGGAGGAGTTATCCAATTGCACTCCATTAAAGGATCATAAAACTTTTAAAGACATTTTATGATTAGGCCAGTGACCTTTCCTAGAATTTCTCCCATGGCTTCCACAAATTTTATCTCAACATGGAAACAGTAAACAGCAGAGGAACAATCATATTTTTTAAATTAATTTGTAATTCAACAACAAAATAAAGGCAGTGTCTCCCGTATGAGATGGACTAAGAGAAATGTAGTAATATTACATAAGATTGAACTAAATTAATTAAAAAAAAAATTTAGCTTTTTATGAGCTCTCTCAGTCCCCGGAGGGCTCATACTCTTTTTTAATATTTCTGAATGAAATGAGGCAGCAAATTTGACCACACTGATGCACAGCAGAAAGACATTTTACTGTTCTGATGCTAAGATCAGCTTGTGCCATTTTTGGAGTTACTAAGAGGGCAAAGGACAGTTGGCTCCTCTGCAAGACTGTACAACAAATTAAATATAGATTCAATTAATTGAAATTGATTAAATTTAATCCAACAATTAAACATATATATATTTTTATACAAATTAAGCGGCACAGGATAAGAAGCATCTTCCATCCTCTGATGTAAAGGTCTGGAATCCACTGATATGTTGTATTATGATGACCACAGAACGGGTCTATTTTTATTTGTATATTTTAAAATTTTTAAAATCTCATTCAGAATCATTCCAGAAAAAAAACCCCACTCAGTTGGGAAAATGGGAGGCTCTGCTCCCACAACGAGCAGGGACTGAATCTGATCACTGCCAAGTTCAGAAAAGGGAAGGAGACAGCTCCTCTCAGCCTCATTACAGACTCCAGATGAACCAAGGTGCACATGAATTATGCATGAGGTAATTTGAAAAAGTTGTATAAAAAGTTTAAGTTGTGATTATTTGTCATCTCTTTTTAAAAAAAATTAAAAAAAATCCCTGTCACCACTAGCAATAACATTTATTTACCAGTTATTCCAGTGTTATGCATTCAAAAGAATAGCTCATATTTTCTTTACTCTTTCTTCCAAATCCTCAATTTGAAAAGCAATTAAAAGATATCCCCAGATATTTGTCTGCGAGAGACTCAACTTCCTGATTTCTGTTGCTGATAGATACGAAGCAACATCACATAGGGGGAAGAAAAAGACGAGAGAAAACAAGCCATCCCAACCTTCTGTCAGACACTTTACAGCATAATGAGCTATGATGAAAAACAAGTCAAACGCCGAGAAAACAAGAAAGCTTGGAAATCTGATCTTCCTGACGGGATCGAGAGTAATTAATTATAACCCATGTGACCACTGGATGTCCCCACCGTTCCTGGAAAGCGGCACAGACACCGATTCCCTGGCACTTCCAGAAGCAGGGGACCTGACGAGGAGCGGCGAGTGTGCAAGGACACGGGCAGTGACGATTCCTACGGGAAGCAAATTCCCAACGCACGGAGGTGCACACGTGGGAGCGAACCGGAGACCAAGGGAACAGCAGGTCACACACACACAGAAACACTCTTTGAATACAGCTTCCACCAGGTTCACGCCGCGTCTACCTGGTGCTTAATAATGCAACACCGAGTGAGGCTGGGTGACAGTTCCTCAGAGGGAGCCAGGAAAGCAGAATTACTTCTGAGGAGATGTGAAGGAAGCCTGGATTAGAGCACTGCGTGCCACGGGGCAGAATAAAAAAGGCCCTTGTGCCATAACAGGTGAGAGGAAAGGTGAGCAGGAGCAGGGATGCCAGCACAAGGCCCCCGAGGGCTGCCTGTCAAAAGCAACCAGAAGAGCCCAAACAAGAAGAGAACATCTGTAACACCGTGGGGTGCTCTTCATATCAAAGCTGTGAGGGCACGGGTGGATGAAAGCTGGAGAAGGCAAAGGAAAACAAAAACAAACCCCCAAATACGCTAGGAAGACTACTTGTACACATCCTTCTTTTGAGGTCAGGTCATGAGAGGTTTAAGTTCACATGAAGGTGTAGGAGCCAAGGTGTTAGCATCAGCTCATTTTTATTTATTTTCCCATGTGACAAAAAGCTAGACCTAATTCTTCCATCAAGGAAGACCCAAGTGCCTTGCTTGCTATCATAAAAAGGAAAGATATCTTCCTATTTTTAAACGAAGGAATTTCCTACAAATAGATTCTAAAGCTAACTTCAAATCCACCATGTGTCTATTTTGGGGACATAGGAAACTCAAGCTCCGATAGCTTATGACTTATTTCACTCTGGTAATGAGAGGTTACACCACAAAGAGCACCAGATCTGTCCCCACCTCCTTTCATTAGCACAGCTCCCTGATGTTAGATGTTGAACTACAAAGCTATGGGAAGGGCAGCAGCAGCTCAGACAAAATAATATTTGAAGAGTGTGCACTCTGTGAAGGTGATGTGCAAGTTTATTCTCTCTCCTCCAACAAAATCCCCTTCCTCCTACTCGTAGAAGCCTGATCAGTGAAGTGTCTGGCCCACAGCTGGTTTCACCTTGGACTTCAAAAAGCAAGGCATAAAAGACCTGAGAGCAAAAGCACTAGCAGAAAGATACTAGAAGCAAATATAAACTGAAAACAAGTACCTGAATTGCACATTAAACTAGATCATGCCAAACTGGCAATTAATATTATGTTTAGCTATTATTTGTATTCTGATTAGTTACAGAAGCTATTGGGAGAAGCAGAAACACAGAAGTAAAGGTATCTCCTACAGCCTGGTTTCCTGGAAGGGTTTACTCAGAAGGCTTTTGTGTTCTGTCCTTTATTTCCCCCCCCCCCCCATTTAAAACGATGACTGGTCTGACACATTGTGGATATTCTTTTGTTCAGATTTCAGATGTTCACAAAACAGAGCTGCACTGAAAAGGCAGGGTTTTTTAGGGGGAGAGCCCTGGGGGAGGGAAGTGCATGAATATATTTGAATAATAAACTAATTTGAGAATTTCATGGTTTGCAATTAAATTAATTAGGCACTCTGAATTACTGGACAGTGACTCTTCAAGCTTGTTCTACGTGTTTTGAAGTGATGCATATGCACAAGTGTGCCAGAAAACCTAGATAGCTTTTGTTCCCTCCCCTTGATCTCATCTGTACTATCAGATCACTGGCTGACCATAATACACACACTTTGTATGAAGAATAAAATGGATAAAGTGATCTGCTGAGATTTCACAATAACAAAATAAATATTGTTACCTGTTAGGCTGACTTCTGGTAGTCACCACTCTCTTTTTGCAGCATGTTGTCTGACAGACAGAATTCATTGTGTACACCTCAGCCCTCCAAAAAGCACAGTTACTATCGTGGCTCTTCATCCAGAGATCTGAGATTGCTTAAAAATGTCAGGGATGCTTTATGACAGCTGCTCAAATTCCGAACAGCTTCTTTACAGCTTTTGGCTCTAACAGAGCCAAACAGTAACGTATCTAATCCTGAGACCTGATTACTTTCCCAGGTTTGAAACGGAGACTGTGCACGCTCATTTTCAGACTCACTGTTGGAAAGCTGGTTCTCTGGCACCTCCTCCATTCTCAAAACATTACATCTCCACTTGCCTCCAAGTTAAAGTCAAGTAAGAGGGCTCTGCACTCTTCAGTGCTCAGCTTTTTGCATCTTAATCAGGTGCTACAGTTACATAGACGTTAATTACGGCTAACCTGTAAGTTTAGGAGAAAATCATAGAAAAAAATAATATCAAGAAACAGTTAAAATCCCTTGAACCAAGCATTTTGGGACACAAAAGTTCAAAATTCCACCCAGTCTCTTGGCCCTACAACCCAAAGAAGGAAGAATTTAGCCTGCAGTGTTAGGCTGTGATAATAAGACAGACCCTTCAGAATCAGTTTGGTTCCTCCGATTTTAATATCATTGTGGTTTGAAAATTTTAAGATCTACTATGGAGTAATTTAAATTAAATCTTTAGCCATTAGAAATACAAACAAGCCCCATTAGTGTTGATCAAGAATTATCAGACTCTAGGAATTATACCAAACAAGGATTATTGAGCCATTGCTAAGGGTCTTCCCCAGTGCCTCTACAGAAAAGGTTTTGCCCATGCAAGCCAAAGACAATTCAACGGAGAAGCATTAAAAGGTGTCCACAGAAGAAAATGAAGAACAGACTTTGGCCAAGGTTGCTCATACCTTTATTCCGTGGCATTTCTTCCTTATCAGTCACTAATTTAACAGAGAAAAATTTGGCCCAGAGTTGCTACGTTGATCTCTGATTAATGTTTTAGCTAATCATGTGTGATATAAAATTCCTGTCTGAAATGGCTTTGTAGTCCAGCCTGAAACACTCACACCGCCTCGGCAGAGCCCTGTGAGCCTGATAAACCAGAACAAGACTACGCAGTAAATCCTGTCTTGCACTAAGGAGTCTCACAAATTCAGTTTTGATTTTTGTAAACAGATTGCTTCTTGAGTTGTTATTATTAGTGTGAGCTGGACAGCTTGAATTAGAGAATAATTTATTCCCTGTGCATTTCTAATTACAGAAAAGAGGTTCACTCACTGACACACTTGTCCGTCTTGTTCTTTCCTGTCTTTCAGGCATGGCTGATTGCAGCTAAATAGACAGACCAGCACAAACTGCACGAGAAACACAACTCTGTCAAAAAAGGACTGAAGTGTTACCATTAATTATTCTGGACCATGTGCTCATTTACAACAGATCTAACATGAGAAATATTCTCAGAGGTGTCAAACAGCCTCAGTTTCATAGGTGCATGGGGGTAGCACTGACTAAATGTTTGACTGACTGGTAGGATGTGACCTGCCAGAGACCCTTGAAGCTTGGGGATTTCATGTGCAATTTGTGTTTCAGCATTCAATAGATAATTTAAATTGGGCCACTCTCTCTGAGCATTTCTGAAGGATCTACATGTCTGAGCCCGTGTCAGAACCGCACAAGTATTTAAAAAAAATCCAACCCAACAAAACCCCCTGAAAAAGGAACAAACAAACTAACCCACCCCAAAACACTTATGAACATCTGTGGAAATGATTGTTTGGAACTCACTGCATCTTAAAAAGGCTTGAAGAAAGTGAAAACTCCATTTACTAAAGAATGTTGAAAGATAGGTGTAACAATCGCTGGGTGCATAGGAAGAGAGCTTGGAAATGCTAACTGGGGGAAAAGAACAAAGCCAAAATCAACTTGATTTAGTTAACCCTTGCTACAACAGAGGCTGTTGTTTTAAATACTTGAGCAGAGAATAGTCCATTTTAGCCATTAATCAAATGAACCACTTTGCAAAGACAGGAATCAATTGACTGGTAATTCACATTGGAACTGAAAAGAGAAGCAGCACTGGATTTACTAAGTGATACCCTTCAGTTATTTAAGCCAGAACAACAAGAGTATCCTTTTCTGGTCAATTTTAATTTTTAAATACAACACTAGAGGTACTTTAGGTGTGCCCTCACTCTCACTGCGTTTAGTCTTTGTAACACTTGTGCAATCCAGCAGACAAGACCTTCATCCACTCTCACGTATTCTGATAAGCATGAACTTCCTACCCCAAGCAAGGAGCAATCAAAAGCTGCAAGGAATGAAGCAACACCATTTTCAAAGAGCTAATAATCACCTCTCTCCCCTCTTCATACAGTTTGCTGTTCTCTGTTCTTGAAACTGTTTGCTTATTTTTGCAAGACCTACATAAATTCTGTACTTGGAACTCTGTAATGAAGTTTCTTCCTTAAAGTCACAGACGTTCCCTAGGTCTTTTTCACAGAATATGTAAGGCTGCATAATATTTCGCTGCTTAAGGCTTTATACAATATTCTCACCTTTAAAGTTTAGTTTACAAACAGTTTAAGTTTAAAGAGCATTTCCACTAAATGACAGCTCTTTATAAACAGTGACAAAGCTTGTTGAGGGGGTTATCATCTGTCAGCATGATATTAAAATCTCAGGTTTTTCTCCTGAATACTTTAAAGAGGAACAATTTCAAGACAACAGCAAAACTCTGTGAACCAAGGTGAAGAAATTCAGAACTGCATGTAGTGCTGGGTTCGCTTTCAAGCAGCATCCTCCTGCAACCTTCAGTTTACTATTCAACATTAGTTTTGAACTTATGATTTTGCTTGTTATCAAAGATTGCTCCTTTCTGCCAGCTAAATAGGCAGTATCTTCATATCATAGTTATTGGCTATGCAAAAAATGAAACTGAGATAACTTGCTGTGCCTTTTTACTCAGTGCTACTATAACTCCTGTCCCCCACCTCACAGCGATCTTGCTTCTGAAGTTCACACGAGATGACAATAAAAGCACTCAGGATCTGGTTTCAAAAGATGCTTTTTACCAGGCTACAAAGCAGGTAGGACAAACATCAACTGCTTTAAGGTTTGTTATTCTGTTGATGTCCCTTCGATTCCTCGGTGTTTGGGGGTTTCGGATTGTTTAAGTGTTTCAGCTTTCAAAATGTTTCTTCTGATCTGAAAGGGAAAAGAATATATCTATCTAAATAATAAAAAGAGAATCCAGAAAATATGCATCCCCTGCATTCAGCTCCAACTGGGCAGCACACTCTGCTGGGTATTCAAGATTCAGTTTCAAAACCTCTGTTAAAAGCAAAGCTGTTCCAGATGTGAAAGTGCAACCACTGGAACAGGAGTTTCCCATATTGACAGGAAAGAAGCCTAACCCCCCAAAATTTAAAGCTAATACCTGCAATATCTTCTAGACTTGTGCATTTTCTCAGAAGTGAGTTCGATAGGAATGAGAACATTTTGGCTCTACATAAAATCCTGGAAAGGTGGTGAACTACTCCCCAGTCAGATGTAGATGCACATACTCCAATTTCTTTATTTAATCTGGGGGAAACAAACAAACATTTAGCCTCTAAACAAAATAAACAAAAACAAAGTAGGAAAATATGCTGGTCATACAATATTTTTTAAAAAGCTTCTACTCATTTTATTTTTGAGAGGATGTATACCCCAACAAAATCTACAGACTGTATATACAACTTGGTAGTCTTAGGGTGCAATATCCAGTACTCTGTAGAGGTGAAATATCTTCAAAACACTGAAAAAACACTGTCAAAGAAGTTTCTTTCACTCTTATTACCACTGAGTATTAGGACTGATTAACTTTAAAGAGTCAGCACCAATACTAGCAGACTTCATAAGGTTCAGATGTCAACCTTTTCTGAATCAGGAAAGTCTATATTTAAAGTTACAGAAACTGAAACCAGAACAATTTAAAGTACTACACCACCAGCATGCAACTTCTGTGGTGAGACTTTCTAGAGACCAGGTAGATAGAGAGCAAAAGGTAGTTTTTATTCTATTCAGATCAGAGGAATCACAAGGAGACTTGTGAATTTTCCTTTTTTTAAAATCAGATGAAATAAAAGCAGACTTTCAAGACATCCCCTGGAATATGGTTGCATTTGCCCTTGCCAAGGCAAATCTAGTGCCTGTTACAGCAGACACCAAGCTTAAGTAAAAAGCTTTAGTTCTGCTCTGCAGCTCTGCTCTATAAAACCACAAGGAAGGTGTTCTCCTACCTCACCTTTCCAACTCACAGTTCCCACAGGAATTGAACAAGACCAATTTTTACATCTAGTGGGTCATGCACCTCTTCCCTCCATCACTTGCAGAAAACAAGTGATTCTAGAAAATGTACAAGAACTTTCAAGATGCAATAGTAGCTTCAACTAAAGGGAAAAGAAATCCAGCACAGACAGCTCAGTTTAGCGCTGCAAAATTGCCTCCAAGGTATTTTAATCAGACACACTCAGAGTTCTTCACCAAAAAAAAAAAAGAAAAAGAGAATTCTGAATGTTATGCTTTCTTTCATACCTAGGGAATCTGATTGAAACAAATTAAATAACTTGCACAAGGACACTCAAAGCCTGTGTAATGTCTGATCTGGGTTCTACCTTCTGACTACCACTGCTGAGTCTTAACAACTCCCTCTTTTCTCCACAAAGCTGCAGGCTTCAGCAAACAAAGCATTCCTTATAGCTAATTGGTAGTACATAGAAACTCAACTGCTCTTATTTACAAAACTACAGATTTATGTCAAGCAAAGCCAATTATGCTTAATGTTTAAACTATTGCAGGTGCTCAATGACATTGTTGCTAGGCAGTGGAAGTGAAATTGCTCTTTTAATGCATCTTGTTCCAACTGGGAGCATGTGTTTTATCATCAGTGCAAACTTAACAGATGGAGATCTTAATCCTCTCCATCGAGTTTCCTTCAGCCCCCCCCAGCAGCAAAATGGTGTCCCATGCATTTAGAATTGACTGAGGGGCTCAGTGAACTGTCTGGGACAGAACTTGCATTTTTTTGTATATGTGTACAGGAATACAGTATGAAACACACATTTAACCATTAAAAAGAACCCCCCAAACTGTACCAGCAGTGATCAGCAACACATCTGGCTATTCAAGGTTAGTGATGACCTCTGATGAGCACAGCACCTACTCAGTTATAGCCAGAGCTGCACAAAAGCAACTTCTTCTGAAGTCAAGCCTGAATCTAGAGCCCTTTATACCAATTTCACTCTGTGCTGGGAGAAGATTTAGGAAATTTAGGCAGCAATCAAACAGAAAACTAAACTGAGATGTTTCTGACCATTTCTTATCTCAACTTTTTCCACAGTACATTTCAAATCTATAAACCTTTATAGTGAGGATTAAAACTTGCATATCTTAAATTTACTTTGTGCAAAGCAATACAGAATCAACAGGTGACCTTGAACACAGGCAATCAGATCCGAGTGCTTAGCTATCTCCCATGAAAACTGCCCTGTATCAACAAAATGCTGAACAAAAGAAGGCTCTCCTAACATTTTCCAGCTGCTTATTGCATCATTTTTCATGCACACACATTTTTTTCTGTCCTCTAAATTTTCTGATGTGAAAAGTCACTAATTTTTTCAGAAGTGAAAAGCAGCTTTCTTCAAAGTCAAGACCAAACCTACAGAGTCCTTTATACAGATTTCACTGTGTGCTTTATATACAAGATTTATAAAATTTAGGCAGTGACCTGAATGTGCAAAGGATCCCATCAGCTGTGAATGGAGTTCCAGGTGCTGTAGTTCAAGAAGAATAATCCCTGTCTGTTGGTTTTAATTGCTAAATTGCTCTGTCATAACAGTGAGCATGATTGATAGACTTTTGCCTGGGGATTCCTCTGCACCATCCACTGAAATAAGCC
Organism: Ptilonorhynchus violaceus; assembly: GCA_013397565.1. Classification (NCBI taxonomy): domain Eukaryota; kingdom Metazoa; phylum Chordata; class Aves; order Passeriformes; family Ptilonorhynchidae; genus Ptilonorhynchus; species Ptilonorhynchus violaceus. Next base: position 577,204 of record VZRJ01010912.1, on the reverse strand, counting down.
AAAATTCAGCAACTAGTACCCACTTTTCTTCTGCCATCCATCTAAAAGGCCAAATTTTATATTAAATCTGTTGGAAAAAGCATTCCTCTAGCCCATGTGAAGAAGGCAGAGAGCTTTCAGAAGTTACCTATTCATCCCAAAGCCCATTCTAACCATTATCTTCCAGAGTACCTGTTTATGAAGACTGCCCAAGTGATTCCTTCCTTGCATGATTGCATGCCAGGGAAGTCCTATCCAGGGAGTTCACTGATCCTCTTTTTCTTGCAGGATGATCTTCATCACACAATTCAACTGCAATAGCTGCATTCTGTTATGTACTGTCATCTCTTCTCATGTTTCAATTTCTGAGGAGAAAAAAAAGAAGAATCAAACTGGTCTTGGGAAGCTTGAGGCCAATCAGCCTGAGAATGCAGCAGAGGAAACACTTTACCTTAAAATGGAATTAGGTTTCTTGTTCTCCTGTTCTTGACGTAAATGGTTCCAAACTGCTGCTACTTTTGCAGTTAAAAAATTAAATAAATAATTATAATTAGGTGTTAAAAGCATCTCCAGCCCAATTATGTTCACTGGTCCAAATCTTAAACTTTACTCTTTTATTACATGGTTTTTCTCCTTTTGTGTTTAACACTCAAATGCATTGATAGGAACCACATCCCTCCTGTCAGCAGATTCCAGCCAGCAATTTTGTAGCTTTTCTGTGCAAACACAAAGGTCAAATATTCAAGAATCTCCCAGAAAATAAACTAGAAATTTTCATGTCTTAAACCTGAGTTTATTGCAATACAAATATGATTTAGAAAACAATACCTTACAAGCAACTAAATGTCAGGTGTGATGGATAAATTTACTCAAATATGTGGAAATTAGCCTGTCTCCCACTTTCCAGCGACCTCAGAGAACAGATCTTTCAGCCTTTTGCTGCCTTTCCTCTCACAGCCCCAGCTCCAGCCCAGCTCATGCAGCCATTTTTGGAGAAAGAGTTTGTCCCTTGCCGGCAAGGAGTGTATTTACCACATTTTGCTCCCACTCCCACAATACCCAACCCAAAGTTACATGTTAGGTATGGTTAAAGACAAAGTGATTTCCTTTACCAGCTCTTTCACCTTTTCAGCTCCCAAACTGTGTCACTTCAGTGCATTACATTCTTAAAGAGCAGTTTCTCCTGTGGTAGAGCATTCCTCATCCAGCAAGCATCCTGACTTAGCTCCCACTTCCGTTATGGACATCTTGATATCAAAGTGGTGATTTCGTTTTTTTGGGTTTGATGTGTTTCCTTATCACATAAAGACCCCACTTAAGTCATCACTCTTTTTAGTAATATGACTTTTAAAAAAAATTGTTAAGTGCTAGATTATCATCTCTCACAATAACAAAATTAGCCAATTTTGGGAGTGTTTAACACCGTGCAACACTTTACTAATAATTTTTTTGCCCCATCTCCAACTGCATCTACCCTTTCCAAATCTTCTTTTCCTAATCCCCTTCACTGGGCTGTAATTAGTAATTTTGATGTAACTATATCCCAGTCTTCAGTTGTCCTACCAGCAATTTTCTTTATATCACCCTTTACAAATGGCAAATCTCACATTGCTGCTGCCAAACGAGACTGGATGCCTCAGCATCAATGTTTCACCACACATTTTATGGACTGATGACTGGTGCACCATTTCTAGGATACTTTTGGTAGATCTCAAAGCAATTTGCAAAGAAGGTTAATATGCTTGTGTCCATTTTACTGACAGTGAAACTAAAGTAGTAACCTGCTGAAAGCTGGGTAGCAGATCAGCAAGAGCCAAGAAGAGCATACAAAAAAAGTCTCTCACCATTGCAAATATCAACCAGCCAACACCAGATTCCAAAATTACTTCTAAATGATACCACCACGAAGTAATTTGCTAAATAAATGTAAGCATGTTTATTATTTTTTAACCATTCCTAAGTACAAATATATGTGGACATCTATTTCCATCTAGAGATTAAAAGCCTCTCTCCATTGACGACGGCAAGCAGTGAGCTCTCCTTGTCCTCCACGTGAATTATGACAGTGCAGCCTCCTCCAAGGCCAAATCCTATGAAGAATGCTATTTTGTAAACTTATAAATAACATTATTATTCATCAGGTAATTCATAAATACCAGGACCCAGTTCCACTTAAGTACACCAGGGTGATTTATCATTAGAAAGCTGGAGGATAAAACAATCAAAATTTAGTCAAACAAGGGTGAAAATTTTATCACGTTTTCTCCACAGGAGACAAAATGGGAGAACTTTCCAGGACAGTATTATAATGCTTGATGGCTTTTTCATGCTTCAAAAGTTTTTCTCCAGGAAAACTTCCTCTGAATTCATTGGTGCAATCCTGATGCAGATTGTTGTATCTGGAGGAGATGATGGGGAAGGAAAATAGCAAAATAATTATGCTTAGAGGTATTCAGCTTTAATATTGTTTATTAGACAATACTTTGCAAGTTACAGTGCTTTCTAAGTCCTGGACTTCTAGGCAGCCAAAATAATAGGACAGTGATATGCATTTTTCCTAGAACAATTCAGAACTTCAGGATGAGAAGCATCCAGCTGGATGCAGATGTTAGTAATACCTGTACTGTGTCTTTTCAAAAAAAAATTAAAATAAACGTTTTTTTCCTCAGACATATTTTAGTGTACTTTTTCTAATTCAGAGTTTTAAAGTCTGATTTTCACCCATGCCTAAATCAGTGTTCATCTGAATAGTCTTCACCCTTTTTCTCCCTTTTGAGAGAATCCTTATTCACCAACAAAATGACAATTACAATTGACTTCAAAACCTGTATTTCTTGTATGTTTTAGCTGTCTTATTGAAAAGTGAGGTACTTGATTCTGAAGTGAAAAGGTGATTTGAAATAATTTTTAAATTTTGTTCTTTTTTATTTTTAGGAAGATTGGAGGTCAAAACATTTCCTCATAAAAACACACTAAGTTGTGGCAAAATTTTTTCTTGAGTTCAAACCAATTTTATGGTAGCTTTTTGACAACCAAACCCTTTTAGTTTTCACAGCAGTATATGTCACAAATGAAGATTTCATTTTACAGAAGAATAAAACTGCATTTCATAAGAGCAATATGAAGTACATGCAGAAGAAGTATTTTCAGTTGTGACCCAGTTCACATTTAAGAGAAGAGGATCCCACTGAAGTAATTGACAAGGTGACAGTAAATAATTGACAGTAAACTTTGGCGCTGCAAAGTTGGTCTCTGTGTAATAGAAAAAGCAGTCTTTTTGTCAAGAGTTCTAGAAGTGCACTGCCCTTGGAAGTTTTCTATTGCTGTCATCATCACATTCCTGTTTCATCAAGCTTTCTGAAGGATTTCCGTGGAACTGCCTCCCAGTGCCTAAGAGCAAGTGCCACTTGCACATGACCCTTCCCCACCCGTGGTGGCACAGGTTGCTTCCCTCCCACTTCTTGACTTCAAGGATTACTTATCATGCTGGCAATAGAAAACCAACCGGGATTAAATGTTCTGGAGTTCCTTGTATTTTACAGGCAATATACAGGGAACAAATGTAGGCTTGATAGGTGGCATAAAATTGCTTCCTGTGAGTGGGCTGAGAAATTCTGTTGTCTCCAGCAGGAAGTTGCTTTTCTCCCACACCCAGTAGAGTATCAGAAAATATTTTGGGGTTGTTCCGTTGAAATCACTGCACACAGCATGAACCTGCAGAGATCTCCTGCTTTTTCACCACCTCTCTGTCCTGTACTAAAGATGTGAGCTCCTTGAGACACCAGGAATGTTTTCTGTATATTGTATGAAAACAAGTGCAGTGGAGGTCAGCTTCATGGCCAATAGATCTTTGTGCTCCCATCTAAACTCCATGCCAACATATCTACACTCTTCTATAAAGAATATGATGCTCTTCTTTCTTTAAGGCACTTTTATATTAATAAGATCCCTTAGCAGTTTAAGGGTAATTATGTCTTTTTTTTTAACCTTACCATATTTTTGCTGTGAAATCTCTCTCCACATATGATCTATCACCACCAATTCTTTATTACACACCGGTTTGCAGATTTTACAAGAATTTCTACCTGCACCTACAAATGAAACACCAAGCTTTCATTTTCTCACACGTACCTGTGTGCAATGGTCCAGAACCCCAGGGTGTTCACCATCATCAAAGAAGCCAAGAAGAAGAAGAACCTCTCCAATTTACCTTCATGCAGCAAGTGTGGAAACCAGTTGCCTGGTAAAGCAGACATTTGAAGGAGAATTAGTTTGCCTTGCAGCATGAGAGGTGGCTCATATGGAAAACATGAAGATAACTTTGTGTGAGACAAAATCCCAGCAGGTGCTCTGAACCCCCCGTAGTTATTTACACAGACTTCATTCTCATAGTATCTATGGGGGGTTTTTTTGAGTCTACTTTTGCTCTTGCTTTGCAGACAAGCAATAGAGATCCAAAGAAACTAAAGAACTTCCCTAATAAATCTGAAGTGTACAGAAAACCTAATCCTGCAAAGCTGCTACTGTAATGATTGGACCATCTTTCCTCTGTATTATCCTATGCACATAGCTAAGTGAATGTCAGCTGTCAAAATTTTGGGAAGAGCTAGAATTGAGGTGGTCTGTAGAAATCCTGACTTGTATCTCTCAGGCTTTGAATAGTCTCTTCTTAAAAATAGAATTTAAAAAACATTAAAAACTCAAAACATTAAGAGCACATTCACTCAGTGCCTTGGATGGTGCTCCACTACCAAGACACCACCTGATATTTTACTTTACCTTTCTTTACAGCTGCCTTTAGCCATGAGTCTGTAAGATGTCCTTCTCTTGCATTCAGTGTTTATTTGCAGAAATCAGAGCTTTTTCTACCAAGGCTTTTGCCAATAGTGTCTGGGACATTTTGGCAGCTTAAACTCCCTTCAGCAGAGGACAGTACCACCTATATGCACACAGAAGTTTCCCTGCCTGTATTCCTGTGCCCTCCAGTTTGTGAGTGTTTTGCTTTCAGTGTTGTTCATTGTAACCAGCCTGCAAACAAGCTCAGGTGCCAAATAACTATGGAAATAAAAACGGTTAAAAACAAAGCCAGCCCCAGTCAGTCTGCAACTGAAGACAACAGTACTTGAAGTACCACAGTCAACCACAGCAAAACCATAAAACCAGTGTGAAAAAGAAGTTACAGAAGAAACTGAAGTTACGGAATATCAAAGACCTATACAGTGCTATAATGACCATTTCCATGATTTGGCAATACAGGGTATTTATTGCCTTTGAAGAAGGCAGATAGGCTGTCTTCATTAGCAATTAGTGAACAAATACAGTGTGAAACAGCTGCTGCTGAGAATGTGATGTCCACACTATCCACAGCTCAGGGGGGGTTCACATCAGACCAGTGCCCACTAACAGCTTGAACATTCCAGACATGAACATTTTTTTTTGTTGCTGTTTAGTTCCATCTAAAAGGAGTGCAGTTGTTTTTGTGCTCCAAGATCATTCTGTGATGCAAATCAGAGATTATCAGGAGATTCAGATTAAAAGCACACCCTTGATCTGAACTGAACAGCAGCATCAATGTGCCCAAAGTCACCTTTCTCTGCTACATGGAAGTCTGGTCTCAAATCTTGCCCATCTAAACAGTGTGGCTATTCACCCCTTGAATGACTGACAGGGGAAAGAAGGAAAACCAGCCTTCTTGCCATAGCTGTGTTGTAAAAACCTGATAACCAATCTTTTGGTCACTAACACCACTTTTAGCCATCGAATGCCATCCTTAGCTTGTCAGTATTTTTCTAATTAGAGAGAAAGAGCAGTTCCACATCACAGGAGAGACAGCAGCCAAAGGATTACACCCCCTCAAATGCACATTCATATATTTTCATCTTTTCTCTTCCCTCCACATCTTAGAGCTGTAAACACATTTCAGAGCTGTTGCCTTCAGCTCTCCTGGGGTTAACAAGAACAAGTGCCATCCGTGCAGCAGCGTTCCCAAACTCCTCTGCAGTTCTCTCCATGCCATGTTCCCCTTGTGCCTGTCACGGAGCAGCACCACCTCACCTCCGCCTGCTCCCTTCCTCTTGCAGTGTTCTCAGAGCCAGTTTTACAAACCTATCATTTAACACTGCAGCTTGACTGAGCTCCTAGGTGCTGTAACTTCATTTTAGTAGCTTATAAACTTTTACTGTCATCATTCACAATCAGGTGGTTTTCCATTTCGCATCCCCCAGCAGCCAACAGAAGGCAGGGAGAGAGCACATGGATCTGCTGAAAGATAAAGCAGTCCTGGGGGTCTGCACTGCAGCTTGTCAGAGCAGACTTCCCAATGGAATGGCATTTACGATGGAACCTAACAGAAAACACATGCTTAAAAAATAAATAAAAATAATTTTGCAGCTTTTAAATTTCAAAGGACCATTTACTCCATTCTCTGTCTTACCACTAGCAAAGCACCAGGTAAGAGCACTGAAACTGGCACTTGTTGGTTCTGTGAGGGTAGTAGGGCAGCCCAGCAAGCAGAAGATCTGGATTCCACTCCCACTTCACCACAGGTCTCCTCCATGGCCTGGGCCAAAAATCATTGCTCTGTCTCCTCCCTGCTTCTTTTAGGAATTGCCAGTGTTTAAACAGTGAGCCTAGGAAAATGTCAGAGAGCCTTTGGAAAACCCTGCATTACAAATGAGCAACAGCACAGGCAGGGACAAATTCAGACTGGATATGGTAAGGCTCCAGCTGCCATAGAGAGACAGCTTCCTGCTAGCTTCTCTCTAGCTTCCTACTCTGTCCAAAGCCAGATGTAGGATCAAGGCTTTCTTTCCCTTTCAGAGAGGGGCAAGGAGGTTTGTCAGGGGTGTCTTTCTTTACAGAGGAACAAGGGTGGCAGCAGTCTTAGGATATGTAAGCTGTAACCCTTCCAGTACACATTTTCATCAGTGGATGCAGCAAATATTAAAGTAACCATTTCCTATTTTCAGCCAAAAATACTTCTCACTCTTTATTTCTTTCACTTTCCTTTTTAAATAGAAGGTTTTCAGTGCAAGAGGGGATAAACCTGGACTACGTTTACTTCTACTTTCATTCACTTGACAGAGAATGCTCTCCTTTGCTGGCAGGAAGCCTTGAGAGAACTGTCACTCATGCTGAAACATTACCCATGTGTTTCCCTTTAGGTACTTTCACCCCTGACCCCATTAATACCTTCCACAAGCTGTCTGCAGACTCCAGCACCCTCCACTGACTGCATTTAGGGTTCATTCTTGGCAGATCTTACTCTCAGCCGTGAACATCAGGGCCTTACCGGGCCAGTTTGTTTGGTTTTGCTGGAGTTGGGCACCCTGGCCACTGCTGTGTTTGAAGGGTCCAGCACCTTCTCATCCTTAAATCAGCATGCAATATGCTAACAATTCACTTTACCCCAAAAGACACCACCCTCTGGGTTCTGGGAATCCTTCACTTTTCTATGGAGATTGCCAACAGAAGTGCCAATTACAAGGCTGGTTTGTCACACAGACAATCGCTCACTGGGAATTGACTTTCTACAGCAAGCTCCTGATTTCCATTTTTATTCCAACAATAGAAATACTTTGTAGCATGAATCACCACAGAGAAACAGAAGTCTCCTTTAGCTGCATGTATTTTAAATAGACTTCTTATTGGTTAGAGGTGAATTGGTTATGAATTTTATGGCAAATTTAGAACAAGTTAGAAAACAAAGTCTGGGCAGAGTCAGTTCCTCAAGCCTGTTCTACCATCATGGAAATAAAGCACAGTGGCATCCTTGGAGAACTCAAGGGAAAGCCCAAAGTTGCACAGAAAGACATTCAGGATTTTAGCTGAATAACACTATCATATTTTACTATGGGGAAGACATTGAAGAAAAAACAGTCACATGCCAGAAGTTACTCTATTCTGTACCAGAGCTGCAATTTTGCAGCTCTCTTGCAACCTGGGCTATGATTACAGAAAGCATTTAATTCATATTTTAGAAAAGGTTTGCCTTGCCTTCCATCATTTCATCAGTTTAGTGGGCATATATTTAGTGTTTAATCATATCCAAATTAAAGTCTCACTCAGCCTCTAATCCTTATTAGCTAAGTAGGCACCAGTGGACACCACCATCTGGACTGCAAGAAATATCCTTTAGCTTTATCATCTTTGGTATTTAGAATCACACAAGACTAAGATGAAAAGAAAAAAAAAAAGGAAACTAACCCAAACCAAAACCTAAAAAAACAACAAACCCAAACCACAAAAAACTCCCAATGATTCTCTAAATACAAGCAGGAAAATTGTGTCTGGGGCAGTTTCCTTCCACTGACCATTTTTATTTCCTTCTTACATATTTATATTAATATTTTTAGAGAAATGTATTCTGAAATGATTGGCATAGGAGGACAGGTTTTGTCTTGCATCTTCTTCCGTTAAAATGTTAGGAGAGGTAAGAGATCCAAAAGAAAGCAGTTTCCCAGCTTGTACTGAAAATATCACTGTCACCCATCATCTGTTTGCACTCGTCAGATTTTTAAAAAAAGTCTTATTTTATCATATTCACACCATCCTCCATAGATGCGTTAAAAATGATTAATGCAGCTTTGACTGTGACTGATATCCGATCAACTTTGCCAATAAAAACCCAAATAAAATTCTAAACTGGTGACATAAAATAGGATATAAAAATGTTTAAATTTTGTCAACACCCTCTGTGCCTCAACACTTCAAAGTACACACTGGAGGATCTACTTCGCTGCAGAAACGTGGAAAACATGGTCTCATTGCTCAGAGATGGGAGAACCAGAAATAGCCTTGGCTCAGGTTTTAGTGAAACAAGAATCATGGGACAAGACAAAAGCATCCACAGCCCAAGAGTCACACGCTAAACCTTGTTAAATCTTACAGAAGCATTTCATGAACACTATCCTCTCTTTCAGCAAAAGAGAAACAACTTGGTCTTCCAATAGAAATAAATTTGTAAATTAGCTGAGCTTTTTTAGGAACTAAAAAAAAAAAGGTTGTGGTTGGTCTGCTTTACTCCCAGTTCCATAAATTGTCCAGATACTGAATATTTACAAGCTCTTTAAACAGAGCTGACCTCCCCCCTCCCCCCAAATGTGAGTAATAAACACTTAATTTGTGTCATTGGACTGTAATTTGACCTAAGAGAGGTCACAAATATATTCGCTACAGCACTGTCATCTTTAGAAGGTTCATTAGGTAACCACTAGGTTGTAATAAATTAAAAAATATTATTTTGCTGATTTTCACGAGCACCAAAGTACACTGCCAGAAGCACAATTAGTAAAATAGATAAAATTCTTTTGCTCCATCTGTATTAGCATTAACTACCAAACTAGGAGAAAACCAAAACTGAGCTTAAAATGCTTTTTTTTGTTTTGCTCTAGTCTATCCCCACCTACAAAAGTCTGATCCCAAATTTATTAGGAGTCAGCAAGACAACAACCTGGGATGAGCAGAGAAGCCTTATAACTTCAAAGAAACTTACAGGAATATCACCATCATTTGCAAGCTGTGAAATGAATGAATTGTGGTAACTTGGAATAATTAATCCTATTCAAGCAAAGAACACTGGGAAAGAGACACCCAGTGAGATTCCAATTATTTTTAAAAATAAAAAGTGAGAGCCCAGTAATATGTTGTTTACATACTAATAGGGCAAGTAATCTCTAACACTCTTCTAACTAAAGCAACAGAGCAATCAGTAAGTATTTCTCACTTTATTTTCCCTAAAGCTTTTCAAGTTTTGCAGGGGACTTTTCCTACTTAGGAGTTTATTCATTCCCATTACAGCACCTTAATCTGAATACAGACTGTCACCGATTCCCTTGGAAATTTCAGAGTGACTTTAGCTCAGGATAATGGTGCAGTCAATTCCACCTACAGGAAAAGCAGGTCTGACAAAGTTAAACAAAGACATAAGTTTTAGTTTTGGAAAAAAAAAAAAAAGCTAAGTAGAGAAGTTGCCACTCAACTTCCTAAGAGAGAGGAGTATTTTAACAGGAAGCTTTTCAGTTTGCTCAAAAATCTTGAGCAAAAGGGGTCAGCATGTGGCAACTGCAGCCTGTGGAGAATTTAGAGTTCAGCCTTCTTGGTCTCAGCTAGGATAAGAACTTGTCTCTGTTAAAACATTATTTCTGGCTAGAGAAAAACATTTTCTTTTTTTAATCAATTAAATGATTTCATACAGACTTACAGAAAAAGAATTAGTCACCTCGATAGAAAACCAGACAAAAATCTACTGAATTGCAAACCAGGTGCAAAAGTTTTTTCCTCTATCACTTTGAATAAAAATACTCTATAAAGAAATTAATTACATTATAGTGACACAATGGAGGCAAAATATTTTGGTGCTGACATTATGCTTAATTATTTTAGAATTATTTAATTATACCCAAAGTCAAATTGCCATAAAATATGTCAGTTTTACTAGATATTTCAACTGGAGGGAAAGAAAAAAGTCATCACCACAGCCTTTTTAAAGCTTTTTGTTCCATTGAACCCATATTACACAAAAAAAGCTCCCTGTTCCACTGGGGGACATTCAAGGAGCTCACCTCTCCACACTGGATGTCTTGGTGCTCAACAGTTCTTTGCCTGAATCATTTGTGTAAACATTCCTGTTTTTTACCCATCTCCAGGTGATGTTTTTATACCTTGTAATAAAATTTTAATCGGATTTTTAACTTAAAACAGCACCGCACGTCAAAGCGTCGTTCGTTCGTTCAGATCTTGCAAGCAGGAATAAGGATTTCTTGTCACACTTTCAAAATACCCACTTTTCCCTTGTTTTTAAATTACATGATTTGTTACAGAGGAAAGAGAAGAACCCAAAACTTAACCCTGAAGAGTTCCAAAATTCTGCAGCTGTGGCAATGGTGTCATGCTTAGGGCCAGAAGTTCTCTGTAACAGAGTTCTAGCAGATCTTACGGATGGCATCCTCAGAAATACTGAGAAAGTCTTTTCTCTATTGAACAAAGACTCATCAGCAAAGGAAAAAATGACTTTAAGAAACTCTTGGCTTATCTTGAAAGTCAGTAACCCAGGAAAAATGCCAGTTCAGGGCTTGAACTAAATACACCCCAACAGGCTGAATCTGAAATAAGTCCTTTTGAAGCAGGAATCTTTCTGGGAATTGCAGTATTCATCTGCAAAAGGGCAAGCCCACAGTGACACCACATTGTCACAGAACCTGGTTCTTCCAAGAGCTAGGCAAAGGGAGCCATGCAAAGAAGGCAAGAGGGAAGTGGTGGATCCACGGGAATGAATTCCCCAGACAGCTTTGAAACACTCAACCCAACCTCTTTTCCCCTCCCACACTGTGGGACAGACAGGAGGGCAAATTGTCCATTCTTTAAAGCACAAATCTTGCTCTCAAGGCCAGAGGCTTCCACATAAGTGTGAATAACATGAAATTACTTCTTCATGCACACACAAAGGTGCTTCCTAGCCAATTTATTTTCCAGTCTTCCAGAACAGAAGTATAGAGATTGGACAGGAGGACTTCCTGCAAGATGCCATCCTCTAATTACTCTGACTATCAAAACTAAGGTGACTCATTAAAATTGGATGAATACAGCTGGAAGGCTATTTCCTATCTTAATTCCATCTTAATTGTGAGAGCAAATCAATAAAACTTTGGCATCCCTTTTAATTCTGCTGCCTGATTCTCCAAATCAATAATATTAGAAAACTGCTCAGGAACACCCGTTATGAGCATACTCTTACCTTGAGTGCCTGCGTGGGCTGTCTGAACAAAGAGAGCTCCCATAAAGCAGCCAGCTCCATTAAAGAGAGCTAAAAAATGCATGGAAATCCCTCTCATCCTTTCAGGCACAAGCCAGAATGAAAGTAGGGAACCTTAGAAAGGAAGCAGATATAGTTACAGGTTAAAAAAAAAAAAAGTAAATGATGGTAGAAGATAGATTAAAAAAAATTCAAAGCACCTCTAACAGCAAATTTCCAGATTTTACAGAGAACGTCTCTGCTGGAGAAGAGCCATCAGATGTGTTAGTATGCACCTTATTAACAAAGCTTATCTAAACTGTTTAGGTGAATCTCTGTAATAAACCATCCATATTCCACCAGTACATGGAGATCTTTGACCCAGACCGGTGCTTGCACCTTTTACACCTCAGACAAGCAAGACCAGAGCAACACCACCGTGGTCAGTATAACCACGAAGAAAATGGGTGTGATATTTACCCGCAGAACAGCAGGACCTCCTATCCCAGAGCCAGTGCAGCACAGCCACTAGTAAATGCTTCCAAAATTAGAGCTCTGCCTTGATTTGGACAGTTACCTTGTTTTACCTTAAGGCTGGACCAAGCTCTTCTTCCCCAGAGTGCAACCCCCAGACTCACTGGCTAATTTTTAAGACCTCATTCCTCACTTTCTTGCCAGAAGGCTAAACCAGAAGCAGCAACAGCTTTGGTGGTGAGGGGAAGCTGTAGCATGCTGCTGTAGCATGGATGACTATAAATAACCCCACCAGCTGTAATTTGGCTGTAACAGCAAGACTTTATGATAGCTGTTCTTTTTGTGCAATTTTCACTGATTATCCAAAACTTTTGTTTCCTAATTTCACTCCTTGAGCCCTCACCCACACTTTTTGTCCAAACCCCAATGTCTCCCCACCTGCTTTATTAGTTGAGTTCAATTACTTCCAGCTTGAAAAACTTGCCAGCAGAGGACCCTACTTGGATGATGAGTTGCCTGAAGCACCTCTGAATACAAATGAAATTTTGCAATCACCACCTTTCCCCTTTTTAAATTTGGATGTCCAAATGAGAGCTTTGGAAACATAATAAAGAAAAAAATACCACAGACAGTGTTTTCTTCCTCATTCACAATAAGAACCAGAAGCCCGAGGGCAAGCAGGTGAGCCCAGGACACCATCTGTAGATGCAACAGTCTGAAGCACGGTACAGTCAGTGTCCTAGCTAACTTGAGACACTAAAAGACTAAAACATCTTTGGTTCTTCCTCCCTCCTAAAAGCAGGGATGCAAAATATGCATCTTGGTCAAATTCAGCCTGGGTAATTGCATCCTGCTTACCTAAATTACCCCTGCTGCTTCAATTGCAAACTGCAATCCTCCCTTTCCCCACGGTGCTGCTGGGAACAGTTAAACAGCTGCTGCATTTCCCCCTGGAGACTATTGCATCTCATCAGTGGGCAAAGCCATCCCCAATATATCCTCTAACTAACAGAGCTGTAGTTTCCTGATTTAAACCAAGTTAGAGTTACAAATTCAACCTGTCAAAGGCCTGTGAGATCCTACATCGTAGCACTGTGGAGGGGAGCAATACCACTATCTTATTTTTAAGACTTTCTTAGTGGTAGAGGAACATTAAATGCTGATATTATTCTAAGAGATGCTCACGCCACCTGAAGCAGATGATTATGGAAAATTCCTATCAACAAGATAATGAAATATATTGTATAAACACAATTCCAAGTATCAGGGACCAAACCATAGAATGGCTTGGATTGGAAGGGACCTTAAAGATCATCCAGTTCCAACCTCCCTGCTGTGGACAAGGACACCTCCCACTAGATCAGGTTACTCAGAGGCCAACCTGGCCTTGGACACTTCCAGGGATGGGGCAGCCACAGCTTCTCTGAGCAATCTGTTCCAATGCCTCAACATCCTCAGAGTAAAGAATTTCTTCCTGATATCCAACCTAAACCCGCTCTCTTTCAGTTTGAAGCCATTCCTCCTTGTCCTATCACTACATGCCCTTGCAAATAGTCTCTCCATCTTTCTTGTAGGCTCTTGTCGACTACTGAAATGACACAATTAGGTCACCTTGAAGCCTTCTCTTTTCCAGGCTGAGCAATCTCAATAAGAGAGGTCCTAGTGAAGATAAAGAGTTCAATATGCCAAATCTAACTTCTCTCACCAAGCTCTTCAGAAATGAGATATCTGAAACAAGGTATCTCCTTTCTTCCCCCTGATTAAAAGAGTGAACATTTCTGTCTTCAACTTGGATCATGTACTTTCAGGTCCAGTAAATTATTATGATAATTGAATTTGACCTTCTGCATAAGAAAGGCAGTAAAATGTCAGGAAAGGTGAAACAACTATTTAAGTGTCTAGGCTGTCATTAACATCCACAGAGATCCACTGAATGGTTCCTGAACAGCAATTCAGTTCAAATTGAAGTAGAAAGCTGCAGCTCAGTTCAGAAGCCTGAAATGCAGATGCTTAGTGCTGCTGGAAATGCTTCAGTGGACCTCAGCCACCTGCATGGGGCTGTCTGTGCAGGTCGTGTGGGATCTCTGTGGGAAAACCAGGCTCTTCTCCAGCAGCAGCTGGAGGTCACAGGCACCGTAAAGAGCCTGCTTGCCCTGCATGCATAGCCAAGGTACTCCCTGACAAACAGGGCCAGACACTCATTTGTGGGCATGTATGGAGGCCTTCATCCCCATCAACTACAGCAATAACCTATTTTAGGCACCTCCCTTTAGTTTTTTATATGCAAGTCTCAAATTCAGATTTAGTGCCATTTACCTGGCTTCTTAAGTCACACCTCCAACCACAGCTCTTAGCAAGATGCTTAATCTTAAATTAGGAAAGACAGTTTTTCTTCCTAAGAAATTCTAACTACAATCCTATGAAAAGATCTTTAAAAAAGAAGAAAAAAAAACCAAGATGGAGTTTTATTCCTTTTCTAAAGGCTAATGTAATCTTCCACTCATTGGACTCCAGTTGTGTCCCAGTGTGCTAGATTAAAAAGCCTTATTCTACCAGCAATATTCTTCTCATGCTTTTGCATGAGAAGATTGTAAGCAAGTCACCTCCTCACCTTTTTTTTGTTAAGCTAAACAGAGAAGGTCACAGTTTTCAGTTACACTTAGCCTGTAACCTAGAAACCAAATTACCTGCCTAGAAACCTGTCTCAGTTAAGTACTTGAGAGCTATCAGATGAAGAGGCATTATGAAAGTGCTAAGTATTTAAAACTAGGGAAAATTACCTTTTTAGTGACAGACTGTGACCCACAGCTCTCAGTAGTCTTAGAGTATAAGAATGAAGCTGAGACACTGAAGTTATTTCTTGCTCTTAAATAAAAACCTGAACATTTCTGGGGTTGCACTGGAACAAGAGACACTCAACCCATAGAATTAAATGCCTGCAGAGATCAGCCAGTCAATTACTTTACCTGTGTCTCTAAGTGAAAGTTGCTTAGATTATTTTTATAATACTAACATTTTATTTTTTTTTTAAGCTCTGCAAGGTAAAACACTGGAAAGCACTCTGCAAGCTCCTCAAAAGAAAATCAGCCTCAAAAAATGTCAGTGTAGACACGAAAAAGTAAATTATGGAAGGCAGAGAAGGTTCAGACTCACAATCAAGAGTGTGACTACATAATGTGCCGATGGCAGGCACAAGCTGAGCTCTGCCTGTGCTCTGGAAAACAGGAGTGTTTATCCCTGGCTCCGTGTCACAAGCTAAGGCACGATGATGTGTGGAGGCATGTTCTCATGACTCCCAGCTGGAACACTGACAAAAATCTTGCATCTGCCTACACCATTCTCCAGGTTAACCTGTCAGTGTTACCAGCCCACACATGCTCTGTGCCAGTGAAAAACATGTAATAAGTCTATTAGCTGGGCCCTACAAATGAAAAGCGTTGAGTTAAATTTCTTCACCTTGCTTTGACTGTGGCCTTGAAGGTGGTCACAGAGCATAACCACAGCTCAGCTCGTGTGTGTTTTTGTTCTGTCTCAATAAAATCATCACAGGAGGGTTCAGGTCAGAGGGGACCTCAGGAGTTCATCCAGCCCAGCCCCTGTCTGAATCAGATTCGGCTTCAAGACCAAGCAGTGGATTGAACACCCCAGGGACCTGACTGGGCTGTGCTCCCTTCCAGTTAATCTGGAACAACATCACTGCTCATTCTGAACTACAGCCAGCAAGCCAAATTATGCTTCTCTGAAGCAGGTAAAGCACAGATCTGCTCATTAAGCCCGTGGAAGAGAGCCAGGGATAAAATATCAGATGACAGTAATTATTTTTAGGAAGCTGATACAGTTCTGTGAGAATCAGGACACTCTTGCTTTAGCCTATTTGGTTTTACTTACAAGAGGGAGTTACCAAGGCTTCAGCCACTCCAAGCAGGATGTACTGAGGAGCTAAATGGAAGCAGGGCATGGAGGAGACCAGGAGAACCTCCTCGGAAAGTGTCTGTTCCACCTGAGGGAAGTGCTTTCGGTGCATTTCGGAGAAGCCAGCAGCCACCACGGAAAGTGCAGCGCATAACTGACCTACAACTGGGTAAAGAGCAAAGAAAGCACTCACCAAGGCTGTAGTTACAGGATCATCACATGTTCAGAATGAAGAAAAGTCCTAAGAAATGCAAAAGAAGTTTTCTACGCCCACCCCAAAACATTTTTTCTGAAGGTTTACATTTGTTCACCTAAACATGAATAAAGACTCATTACTGTATATATATATGTGTCTACATACATGTAGACACATATATATATATATATGGCAAAAGGACACCAGCTCAGCACAGACAGAATTTAAGAGAGCAGAAAAACTTTTCTGAAGACCAAAGTCACAAAGAAGAACTTTTTACCTTTTTTTGAAGATTGAGAGAGGTAAGAAACAAGGAGGAAAAGAAAAGGCAAATGTCTTTCCCAGATATCACAAGAGGCTGGGTAGGAACAACACTATCAGGCAGCAGGAAGTTTCGAAAACTCAAATGTATTACAAATATCCCACTCTTCACCCATTCCACAGAGGATACTATTTAAATATATTATTTTATATTTTTTGATATTGACCATATGAAATGGTTGTATCCTCTCAGAAAAGAAAAACACAAAGCAAGCAAAGTTTCCAAGTAATTCTCTGAACCTGAATTATCTATAATTCTCATGGTTTGAGCTCCCATTGATTTTGACTAAATTTCTGATTTGTCAGCATTTCTAAGCTGGAATGTGAGGAGAATTTGGTTTCTTTTGACAGTTTTGGCTCAAATACTTGGACAACGTTTTTCTTGCAAAGCCTTCATGACTGAGAATTGTTACACTTATTAGACTGGACATCAACAGTCGAAAGCTTTTGTTTCATGTTATAAATACAACATATATACACTTTGTCTCTCAGTGTCAGGACAGAAGAGATGAAAAACCCACAGTTCAGTGGCCTTAGCCTTGTTATGTTTCTGCCTGCCTCTGTGATTCTTCTCTTAGCACCAATCTCTCACATCCTTTCACTAGCACAGTCTTCCTGCACTTTCACAGTTTTAAATATCCTCCCCCCACTGCCTAACCTGAGCATTGGAAGCTGTTTTGCTGTTAAGGTTCCTCTAGAGCTTAACAAGAACATCAGTGAATTATTGCTTGAAAATTGACAACGAGATGGAATTCAACAGCATTTTCTAGCCAATGCACCTTATCAAAGCCAGGTATAAATCCCTCCAGGAGCTTCTTGTAGTCTTCCAAAACAAGAGTTCTCCTAGTGCAAAATTATGTTGGTACTAAAGAAACCTCCAGCAGTTCAGTATTCCTAACAGTGCTTAATACCTGAGGAATTTTCCTTACTAAAAGCCAATGCATTTCAGAAGAAGCAACCTCAGAATGCCCAATTATTTTAATTTTTCTTTTAAGACTTTACGTGGCAAAGAAGAAACCAGAATCCTTGGAGATCTGGTTTTCCTCCTTAGTCTTCTCCCTTCCTCTTTAAAACAAGCAGCTTGGAACGACCATCTGAGGCTTTGGTTTTATAGAAGAGGCTCTTTTAGTAATATTTGGGGGTGATTCTAGGACAAGGTTCTTTATGTTATCTAGAGACTAAGGCTGTATTGGACCCTTGTGAGTCCTGATCTCACATCCTGACGAATACAGGTTAAAGAGCTTTCCTGGAATTAATACTTGTTCAAAGTAGAATGTTCAGGGAGAAATGGTCATCCTCAAATTCCAAATCACCTCAAACAGACATCAGACTGGAGTCTTGTTTTTGCATACTCTATGGAGACCCAGGCTCCATATCACTCTTGGATGGAGTAAATCCAAGACTAAGACAAAATGCTGGTGTAATCAGGCATGAAGAATATTACAGAAAGAACTTCTATGATATTTTATCTAGAGCCTCTTGTCTGTAGCTGATGAACAACTATCCAGCAGAAACACAATTTAAGTTCTCTAGTGAATCTTCTACATTAGTGAAGAAATCAAGCAGCATAAAATATTAAAAAAAACCCAATCAAAACCAAACCTCACAAACTAAACCCCCACAAACTAACAACTATGAAACTGGAAAAACTCTAAGTCTACCAAATGCTCATAAAGAGGTCCAAATACTCAACATATTTGGGACACAATCTAAATTCACATGAAGATTTTAATGTTTTTTAGGTCATACCTAATTTACAAATAAATCAACAACTACAGAGAAAGTAAGAGATTACAGTTTTCATGTAGACCCTTAATACAGAGCATTTAGATATTTTAGTTCAACATTGACTATGTGGTTCATCCTTGAAAACTGTTATTCTTAACATACTGAAAACTTCCAGAAAACTATTTAAATTTTTTCTTCCTACAAGAGTTGAATTAAAATATAGTTATGGGCTGGCTTGACACCAACTGCCTATTTATACTTCCAATTTTGTTCCTGAAAATAATTGAGAACCTAATTAACTGTTGGCAAAAATATCGGCACTTAGAGGTCTACCACACTTGCAGGTGCAGTCATATACTTGGATATCTAAAGCCATTGCCTGTACTCACAGGTATTTTTATGCCTCAGGTAGTTTATCACCCCTAACAGGAGGCTATTTTGATAAATGAAGCTATTAAGAATAAACCACTGCATATATCCTACTGCTGTTCAACATAACAGGATAGCACATTAATACTAACTTGAAATTTCCATGGTTTAAAGGAAAATGATTATCTGAATGTGCTTTTTGTGTTTTAATGCAGATGTTATTTTAAAAACTAGGGTAATTGCAACCTGCTGTGTTATATGCTTCTGGTTTGTATAAAACTTAATAACACTCTTAATTAGGCTAATTTAGTCAGATTAATACCTCTGTGTGTGTCAGTACTCACTGTGCTGCCTGCCATGGGGCACTGAATTAATAGCAGCACACTGAGAAAATAGCGGTTTATAAATATTTTCATCCGAGGTTTGTAATGCAGGCTGGAAGATAAAAAATGTAGGAAGTTTAATGAGAGTCTCTACGAAAGGGAATAGTTTTAAGTGAGTACAGAATGGAAGCTGCTTTTCTGCTGGTACTACATGTAGCTGACATCTGAAAATGATTGCAGAGGATGCCTCCAGATCCTGGAACATAAGAGGTTTGGAGGTAATTAAAAAACAAATAAATAAAAGAAACCACATCAGTGTCAAGAGAAGGTGGTCCAACTCCTCTTAAACTATCACTGTTTCTACACTATGAACTTCTCTGAAATGAGTGCCAATCTACAACAGGGAAGACCTCCTTTCACCACTTCTGTGAGAAAGAGGTAACACTTCACCTTTGGAGAACCCTTTTTGCTGTGACTGTACAATAAGGATTTTAATAATGCAAATACTAAACACTTAGACAATTATTTCATATTAGATATTCTAATGAAAATTCTAACGCTGGACTGGAAAGCTGTACCTCTTCAGTAACCTTCCATGGGGGAAATGTTCAGCCTGTTCAATGGGAACAGCAGTCAGGGGGACACACCCATTTGTTTTGCATATTTTTCTGCATGTTTTCTTTTGGTCATCAGTTCTAAACACACCTGTTGCAGATACAGAATTGGACTAGATACTTTTATTTCACTTATGACACAACTGTAGAGTCTGGAAGAAATTGTACTAATGGTAATACAATTTTCCTCTTATGAGCTGCAGTCTTAACAACAATGCAGTTATAGCATAAAAATCACAGAAAAACAAAGCCTTTGTTCATAACTGAGTTACTCGAATCCGAACTCATCATTTTGACCAACACACATTTCTCCAGTAACAGAGTACAACTAACTGAAGGACTTTTTCATTTCCAAAAATGTCCTTTGTTGTAAATTAACTTTCCAAAAGATAATGCATAAAACAAACACATAGATGATAACCAAGTCAAAGTAATTCTCAGACACAAATAGTTAATACAGCTTCTCTCCAAAACCAAATCCTTAGGATGACCCCCAGTTATTTCTGAGAGTGTGCCTCAAAATTTTTTATTGGTCAGAGAAGTCTCTGTCCTACACAAATGTTATGCATTTTTTCCTTACTATCTAGTGTGTGTTTTCAGGACTGTCTTTTCAATAATTCCCTTGAAAAATATTTACCTGTGAGCATCACTCCAAATCAAGTCCATCGTAACATTTATAGTGAGAAATAATTGTATAGGATCATCAATTGTACTGAAGTTTCTCTTTCAAAAAGAGAAAACATATTAAAACTGTATGAAAACATATATTTTATACATACCAATGTAAATTGTTGGAGAATGTCCAGTGTCCTTGGAGCTAAAGAGCCATGAGTTAATGCATTCCAAAATAGGAACAAGAATCAGGAGAGGCACGATGCTTATCACATTCATTGCTGCAACTGGCAGGACAAATCCACTGAAGTGCAAGTTGGAATTCATGGTTTGGAGGTAATATCCTGAAGGAATCTGTATTGAAGGATAAAACCCCATTCCATAAGTATGGTATCTTTCATGGATAAGATTTTTACTATATTTGGGAATCTCTTCAAATTTTTCCCTTCTGAAGAAATCACATTAAAGCAAATACCTGCTGGCCAAAAGGAATGACCATTCATGAAGAAAGCCTTTGAGATAGCGACAATATTGTTCTGTGCCAAAACATAACATTTTCCTTTTATAACATTTTCTCCTGCATTTAACAAATTAAGCAACAGTCTACAAGTTTATTTGATCATCCCTAATTAGAGCTGTCAGCCTTTTACTAAATGTTTCTGCCCAATACTTTGGTCACCTCACCCAGACAGTGTTCAACAGAACCTTGGAATGGCAAGGCCCAGAGTGATTTCATTTTAGAATTGCAAGGCCCAGAGTGATTTCAAACTTATGATTTTGTGCTCAAGGTGGGAGTTTTTCTTAAGACACTCTTGCCAGCACTTTAAAAGCTGCAGGGAATGAAGATTTGGGTACAGCCTTAGAACCAACTCAGGGCAACTCACAGCCAGAGCAGCTGTATAGAGAACTTCCTTTTACTTGAAAGGAAGAAAACCAAAAGACAAAAAGAAGCAGATGAGGAACCTCCCAATGGCAGTCAACAGGGTACACAATTAAGTAGATTTGTAAGGCTCTCTCATTACAGAACCAAATAATTTCTCCTGCTTGTGTGAGGCTATGCAGAAGAGGTGTTGAGTTCACTAAAAAGAGTAAAATCAAAATCCCAATGGCTTCTAACAACAGATTTACAGTTTTTTCAGGGTTTTTTTTTTTTTGGTGGTTTTATTGTTGTTTGGGGTTTTTTGAGGAAGTTTGAGTAACGTCATGTGCAGCAGGAAGCCCTAATCCACTACATTTTACAGACTAGGAAAACTCCAGCTTTAGCAATTCACAAAGTACAGTCATGACAAAACTCCACGTAGGCCTGATTTTTTTACTCTGTTTCTGTTTTTAGGGAGTTCTGAATTCCTGCAGCATCCTGCACAGCTCTTCTGGTCATACTTGACCAGTAATGTTAAACCCAGGTAGAATAGTGCTGCTTTATAGCTGTCTGAAAAATTAATGTATAGTTGTTAACTGAGCTCATATAGGGTTTCTCATCAATGTTTATAGTCAATCCTACTCACCAGGAGTCAGTTCAGTGTTAAAGAATTACTCAAATGCTAGCTCTTAATAAAAATACTTTTCACCTACAGTCCACCTCCAAAACAAAATATAAGTTGTAAAAGCGAGAGTAAATAGCAACAGAACTACGTAAGTTTAGAACTGAGCAAAATTTTGTTGGGTCCTTATTTCCAATGCCTCTTACAAATAAAAATTGACTTCTTAATAGTAATTAAAATATCATCAACACAAATCACAGCCACTGAAAGCTGTTAACTTAATAATATGAAGAAAATACTATTAACCTTTACAAAAATCATGCTGATCTATCATTTAGTCTGAGAAAGAGTCTTAAATTTATTGGAAATTCTGCCAAAGGAATAACTAATTTCTTTTAGCAGTGAAAATACTTCTATAGTTTCTAGATAAACACTTGATTTTTATAAATGATATCTGTTTAATTTTCATCTGGTCACTAATGCATGACCTTGGTCATATATGTGTGTTTGCTGGTTTTGAATCTTTTTTTTGTTTGCTTGGGATTTTTTGTTCTTTTGGGGTGAGGGGAGGACCTGGGGAGGGAAGAGAAGAAAGAATGAGGCAGATGGATGGGCACATAGGATGATAACAAGAGCAAGTGTCAATGGAGCAGTATACGCCACATATTTGTAAGCATTTCCTTAACCAGCATTTTAACACCAATGAGTAAAAATGAATTTCTGAGCCAGCTCATAAACTTGTTATTCCAGTTGCTAAAGGGTAAGTTACCTCCAACTCCTGCTTAGCCAGGATCATCCAGACAGAAAGGAATCCGAAGGAATCATGTCAGTTTAAGTAGCTTCTTGACACATTTACATTTCTATCACATACACACGCTCGGAAGTGGAGAGAACCACACAGCCTGACAGAGGGGCTGTGAAAGGACTGCTGCTTCCCACAAATGGAAACCCACCCGCTTCCACTGTAGGTACAACAGCCACACAATCCTGTCAAAACACTAAGAGAAATATGCAACCAAAACGGCAAATAAAGATTTTCTACCTCCACCCAAAAGCAAGTGAACATTTAGAAAATTGAAAAATTACATTTTTTGAGAATACTGAGCCTGAGTCTCAGTGTTGATAACTGCAACACAGCAGCATGAGGAGCACAGGACTCTTGCACAAGATGTTTCAGGCAGTAAAAATGTTCAGAGAAAAGAGTAGCAAGCACTCACACAAGCTCCTTAATGAGTCTTGACCAAGTCAGTTTACATTATTTGAGAAGATCAGAGGGTATAGCAAGGTATATTAGGCAATTAAAACTACTTTGCAAGGCTGCTCAGCTGATAAAACGAGAGTTAGGTAAAACACGCCTGGACACACAGCAGCAAACACATGTCACAGTCTTTCAAGATCTCTGTTTAAAAGCTCTGCACCCACCTGCATAATGCACGTCCGGTAGAGAATTTGGAAAGTAAACAGTGGGAAGAGTCTGGCAAGTGACTTGGTGCTTTCCACCTGGATCTCACTGTACTGGCCACCGTAGTTTTCCTTGGCATGGTCCAGCCAGTTGGGCACGCCCCCGCTGAAGTAGCGATAGCGCACACAGCACGCTTTCAGGGCACTAACAATCACCCCAAAAGTCGTCACCAGGGAACTGTCTGCAAGCAATCAGAGACATTAGACACTGGTTGGTTTTTACCTGCTGCCAAAATCAACAAGCCAAGGCAAAATGCTTTGGGAGGAAAAATATAAGCTGGTACATTCACCTTCATGTCTTTTTTAGGGAGGGGAAAGGTAATAGTAGCATGGATTGGTTTCAAAATATTCTTTTCTGGACCCAGTTGACTCACAGCCTAATTACTACAAAAGCAATCTTGTCCAGCATCCACAGAGTGCCTTTTGCTACCAGTTATTTAACCACCGTTTGTTGCTGCGGTTGAGCAGGTAAAGTATTAATTTCCTTTGCTTTTTCTTTCCATTTATTGAATGTTGTTAGTTTTCCATTCAAGACAGCACTGTAATGTTCCATATCTGCTGAAGTCCAGAGGCAAGGGAAGGGCAGCAAGTAAAGGAGTTTAAAAAACAGTTGATAAGTTAAAAGAATTTTGACTGGCAAATTTCAAAGCCAGAAATATCATCTCAGGTGTTCCAAGTAGCATGTGGGACAGACGAGAAGTCTGTAGTCCAGTACTTGGCACATTAAAACTTACTCACTGGTTACTGGGTTCAGGAATTGCTAACTTGGTTCTCAGACTTGGAGGAAATAGGAGAAAAATGAACACAAACCTGTAGCTTCAGGCTTGGGAATGCAGGTTCATTCACCTTGGGCAAATTGCCATCCATGCAAACAGGGGTTAATGGCACTTCTGTTTTCTGAGTGCTGAAGCACTACAATAAGTTGGGTATCTATAAATAAATACTTTCCAAAAACTAGGGTGAAAGAAGACTGCAGAGTGAAAATGTTCCCCTACTATGTCTGACATGGAAATTATTTTCTAGAAATAGACATTAACACCTACTGGAAGCACTTGCTTTAGAGTACTAAGTAAGGGCATGTTATTAGATAAATTAACATTTAAAACTCCCTGGCTGTGTAGTATCAACCTGCAGACTATAGTCACTATGGAATAAAATCTGAAATAGCTATCAAAACCTGAAAACACAGAGTTGGTAGTCTTTATTGTTCTCTATGACTGTACTAGGCAACTATTCTCAGCACTCGTATGTTTAAATTTCAGACCTAGACTATTTTAACACCAAATCTAAAGACTAAAACAAAAAAAATCTGGAGAATTCCAGAGTGACCTGACTAAGAAGCTAACCAGAAAACAAGTGGGACTTGGGGCTGTTCTCAAAGCAGAGTTATTTTCAGAAGTAAATAAAAGATGACAGAAAATTTGGTATCAGTTCAATTCATTGGCAGAGTTTGTTTTAGGTCAGAGAAATAACATTTTGCTTTGCCCTACTCTAGAGATTGGACACTAAAAAAAGGAATAAGCAGCAGTAATATGGTGTTGCTGCTGCACAAGGGCTTGAACCCAGTCAGGTTTGAAATCAGAAGAAGTGCCCCAAGACAAGCAGGGAACTCAAGAAAGCAGCAGCATGGCTATGTCCTGGCTCATCTGACCCACTTTCAAAGATGGTCATGGCCATCTCCTTTCCTTTGGAATGTAAGGGGTTGGGCAGACAAAAGCTTGAATCAAAAGTGACAAAATCAATTCCACCAGCAGCAGGCATATTACACCTCTTCCTGCACAGGCAAAGGCAGGAACAAATGACAAAATGAACACATGAAACAAATGAACACATGAAAAAAACCATACATTAAGTATGTACCCAGAATCTCCAGGTTTATCTTTACAGAGGATGGATATTGTTTCTCACATGCAGATTTGGGAGGGCTAAAACCCAAGGATCTCCAACCAAACAGGGCAGTGGTACAGAAGAAATAGTTTAAATATGCAATTTGATGTCTAGAGATATTTCCTGAGATAGAGTTTCCTCTTACCTGTTTTGGGTTTGTAAATCATTTCACCCCGCACCATGTGAATTGTGATCATAGCCATGAGCCCAGACACAAACGGGATAAGGAAGCCAAGGTTCCTGGCCACAGACTGCTGGATGTAAGAAATGCTGACAAAGACAACTGCTGAATTTAAGTTAACCAGCCAATGAAACCTGGTGAACAGAGACAGGAGAGAGAAGAGGGGAGAGGCTGAATAATATAAAGCCTTTACAGAAGATTAAAACATCAAATTAAAGGCATGGTTAAGTATAGTAATCATGGACAGCATCAGTACCATGCACACATTGACACAGCAATTAAAACAGATTGTCACTGGAATGTCTCAGCTCCAAGAGGTATATGATTAAAATAAGTGCACTAAGCAGTAGAGCTGAACAAATTATCGGTCTAGTACTGGAAATATTCTTGTGGGTGACATTAATTAAATACATCAACATTTACCATTTACACATTTATTATCTGGTAACATAAGTTTTGTGTATGAAATATCATCAAGTCATATGCTTCAAGCTTAAGAGATAAATATCTTAATGCCAACCACCCTTTGGTTAAGAAATAATGTTAAATGTTAAAAAATTTAAGAAATACTAAAATTTGATTTATCAGTTATTAGTCACAAGGCTCAGCTTGAATTTTTGTTGGCTTCTGGAATATCTTGATAAGGAGGTTCCCCAACACAATATTCTCTGAGGCTGTCTTTGGTAGTAGAGGTGCTTCCCAAGTAAGTACTGAGCCCCTCCTAATCACAGAAGATATTCAAAGGAAAAATCACACTCTTGGAAGCAGATGGCATATCACTAGTCATAGGCCTACTGCAACAAAATGCTTTCATCTAAAGGTGAATATCCATCAATACATAATTATACAGCTTAATACATATTGCTTGAAGAAACAAAACTTGTTTTCTTATTCAGTGCTGCTTTTGCCTCATGCATGCTGTTTGAACTTCATTTATGTCTCCTAATGCATCTAGATTTATATTCTCAATGACAAAAGAAAAGGCACTATGGAATCATGTTACTCGATGATGATCTAGTTGGAGGGTCAGGAGGGTTGAATCCTATTCAACCAAAGCTTTTAAAAATATACAGTTACACGACTGGTTCAGCTAGAAGTTGTGTAGAAGTTTTAAAT
This sequence comes from Ptilonorhynchus violaceus, assembly GCA_013397565.1. Taxonomy (NCBI): domain Eukaryota; kingdom Metazoa; phylum Chordata; class Aves; order Passeriformes; family Ptilonorhynchidae; genus Ptilonorhynchus; species Ptilonorhynchus violaceus. The sequence goes on along the minus strand of VZRJ01010912.1, from coordinate 550,819 downwards.
CAATACTTAACTGACAATTTTTTAAGTTAGAAACTTCATGGCTGTTTTCCAAACTTTCTGAAGAAGTGTGCCTGAGCTACCCAAAGTCCAGACATTGTTCATAACTCTATGAATTTTAGACTGGAAGTAGGAGCATCCAAAGAAAACCCTTGAGTAAAGCAGAGCACTTTTGTTTTTCACTGCTGCACAGCTACGAGCTTTAAGACTGAAATGTAAAGTTCCTGTCCTCTCACAAAAATGAGAATAAAAAAACTCCCAACGTGTTTAGCAATCCCTATGACCCAAACAAGAAAGAGGAAGCAACCTCAATACACATATCACAATTCTGGGATGTGCTCATTTCATAGTGACAGCAGCAGATCAGAACCTACACAAACAGAAATCACATCTGGCTACCTCTAATATCACAGCATTTGGACCTTCATTACAGAAAGAGTTCACATCAGGGCATAGCAGATTTAGTATCAAACTGAGTATCATGTCCGGCTTTGCAGGGAACAGCTCCTTCCTGGAGCTTCAGCACTCTGGGGCCTCTTCACAAGGAGAGCCAAATGCCAATTTGAGAGGTTCATTTCAAGAATGCAGTCCAGATACAAACCTAAATGCTACTGTAACATACATAATATGCTTCATAAAATATTTTACAGAAATATATTTATTGTGAAAATTTTAAAGAAGTAACATCCAAGGGACTCTTAGTATTGTTTATGTCTATACAGCTTTGTAGGAGCAGGTCAATTTTTTCAGAAGCACCACAGCATTCTCTGCAAAAACAAATTGGGGAGGTGGGGAGGGAATCCCAAATGGGTAGAAAAACATTTTTAAAAGTCAAAGTAAAGTGTGTTCAGAATAATGGCAGAAACTTCTCTGCAATATATGAAAATAAAAAAAAGACAGCGACGGTGGAAAACACCACTGGTCCCATGTTCTCTGCATTTTTTTTTTTTTTTTTTACAGCAAATCTGTAAGACAAAGATACAACACTGATAACTCCCATCCCCAGTCTAGATTGTACCCTTTGCTCTCATTCTCTGGCTCCATAGACAGAATGTATTTCTCCTGCTGCAAAATAGTACCAGTCCATAACCTGAACCTCAGAAATGCAGAAGGCCTTAGGAAAATTTAGTCCGACAGAATTCAAGTCCCTTCTTCACTTAGAATTGGTATATTCTATTTATTTATAAGGTCAGAGCCATAGTACACACACTGCAGGGTAGAACCAGACCCTAAGGTGTGCAGAGCAATCTTCTTGAAGGACTGAATTAGAAAACAGGTAATTACAAGGACTTTTAACCCAATCTTTAACTCAATAATTCTGATTGTTTAAACAGAACTTGACTAGGAACAGACTCAAACTCATCAAGAGTATGCCATTTCATTTTATATCATTTTAAAATTCAATCCCATGACAAACAGCCACCAAGAGAGAACACTCTAGCAAGAAAAAGTGATTATGAGGGGTTTAATGAAATTGAGAATGCTAAGAATGAACCCGTCATTTTTTACATTTTGAGATTGCATTTCAACAGCCTCTCCTTGGGTGCCACTGCAAAAATTATTAAATTTTTTTGAATCACACCTGTACTTTTCTTGATATTTCCAAAGTTCCAAGAACTGACCCATTTGGATTTCCCCAAGGAACTTTTTATTCGTATTATATCTCCTTTGTAATCAACACTGAGAAATGTCACTTTGATTAAACACAATTCTGAATGGCTAAGACCATAGTACAATAAATTCTCCAGAGCTATCTTTCAGAACAACTGATTGCTCTCCAGTCTTAATCCCCCAGAGTCTTATTTAATCAAAATGATGTTGCTAATTAAGGATTAAAACTCAGAATAGAGTAAAAAGGGAAGGATTTTTTTCCTCTTCTCTCCTATGGGCAGGTCAAGGAGGCAGAATCTGCTCTAAGGAACTAAACAGTCTCATCCACCTTTGGTAAAGCTACTTTATTCAGTGAAGTTTGGATTTAATTCAAAACTCTTTGATATTAACATAATTGGAGGAAAAAAGAATAGCCAGGAAAGCCATCCCCAAAGGAGGAGAGATCTGATTCGCCAAGATCTTCATTGATTCTACAGCATTGCATTGTTAATATGCAAATGTGCTCAGATTTTATTTTAATAACCGTGTATGTAAAGGAGAGAAAAGGGGGCAGTTTAGGGCTTCTTTTCACCATGCCTTGAAGCAGAAATATAGAGGTTTGCACTGCAACTTCCTCGTTAGAGTTTAACCAGAAAGTATAGCACTCTGTATAGGGCTACAGAAAGCGTAAATAAAGACAAACAAATCATCAAAGTGAACTCCCCAATGCACGGAGAACAAAATAGCTAATATGAAGGCAAAAAAACCCAAAACCCCCTGAATTTTAAGAATCATTTTAAGAGCAATTTTTCTTAAAAAAATTAAAACCAAAACACTTATCTGATGCCAAAAAACTTCCCAACAGAGCTGAAACAATACAGCAGATCCCTACCACTGAGTTTAGCAGTTCAAGACTATTAGCAGTCCCTACTTTCAGCAAACCAGCAGTCTACTGCTGCCTGTCACTGCTAAAAATTTACCCTGATGTAAATTCTGATATATCATTGAATTTTTCCACTCTTAGGGAGCAACAGCAAAATATCCTAAAGGGGTAGGCATGCTAAAGGCAGAAAAGCAAATGGAATATGTTGTTCCAACAGCAACTAGGTTGGAAAGTCTTTTGAGCATTTGGACAAATTGCCTAATTCTGAATACTGACTGAATATATCCGTAGGAGGCCAAAATAGATTATTATCTACTAGCAAAAAAGGAGAAAGGAAAAGTTTTAACTGAAACTCTTGGAAACTCTTCCAAAATCTAAAAGTTTTGCAGTTAAAAACAAAACATGAACCCCACCATCCACAGAATCTGCCTTGTAGGTCAGCAGTGAGTTTCAAGGCAATGCTCTATCATTCCCAACAGATATTTAGCCAACATTAAATTACCAACCAGTTGAAAAATGAAAGCAGCTCCTTTGGTCCACAGTCCTCTAGGCTGTATGCACTTAATGGACAAACTATAGCTCTTATGCCTCCTATTCCCAGGCTGGCTGTGAGTAGTGCAAAGTAGAACACTATTTTCTGCTCCCTTTTGGGTAGGGTATGAAGAAGATGTCGTCTGTCGATGTAAATGTCTTCAAAAGGAAATGACACAACAGGTAAGAGTGCCGTGCCTGGAATGGAAAGAAAATTGTCATTTGAAAGGAATTAGAATCAGATAAATAAGACCTTTTTTTAAGGCGGGTATGTTGAAAAGACAGACAGAAAATCAAGGATGCACAACAGAAAAGTGCAAAGAGGGCGAGTCATAATTCTGTTGAGAGGCAAAACCCTTTTTGATGTTGCTATATGAAGCAAGGCAAGACCACTATGGGCCTCCAGGAAACCCAACTTCCTCTGAAATGCTTGTAAGGATTCAGGTTCTTCTGTTAACTGAACTACCAATTAACCAAAAAACCTATAAAACATCCCACAGCAGAGCACAGCCTTTTTTGCATCTTCTAAAATCCCAGAGTTATAATGGCAATCACAATTTAACAAATAAATTCTCAAAACTACTGTGGAAAACTTTTTTTTCCCTTAATTTTCTGCTGCAGCTTCACGTAAAACACAGTTTTCAGAAAATTTTCCTATAGAAACACTGCCATGAATTCCATGTGTCTCTTCTAGTCTGCAAAGCAAGTTTTTCAGATTTAATCAGCTATAGATTTTTCAAGTTGTAATGGACACTAAGCTTAAAATACATTGATGTGTCAACAACACCAGCATCAGCCACTACTATGACTGCACATCAAACTCTGATAAATCATTAAACATTCCTGATGCATCTCGAAAGGAAAAATGTTCTGGCTAAAACAACAACCAAAAGCATCGAATTCTGTTTGTGTCACCGGTCTTCTACTTGAAGATACGCACTGAGACGACAAGTGGCAGAAGGAGATTTAAACCAGAATCCCAGGGAAGAAACAGTGGAACACAATTGCAATCACTCTTCCAGACTGCTTGAATAATGGCTTTGCAATCAGCTCAAGAACATTTCAGGAATGACTCTGATTTTTTACTTCATTTGTGGCATGTCTAAATAACAAGGTGGCTGGCTATTGGAGAAATCAGACTTGCTCAACAACTGGTTCAAGTAAGAAGTATGGCTATCAACTTGGTTTAATTTGATGGAGTAACCACCAGATGCACAAGAGATGCACTAATTGCTACAGAACAGGTGTATTTAGTTTGAACAGGGCTTTTCTGTAAAAGATCTGTAGAATAATACACAAGGAAGGTTTAGAATGTGCTAACAGAAAGCAGGCCCTCAGCGCAGGATACTTAAGGCAAAGTTTGTTTATACTGGTGCTTAAATACTTTTCCTCTTGTCCAAGTACAAAAGTCTTGTACCTTTACACACAATCTTACTCCCAACAGCAGGGAAACACTTTGTAAATTCTGTCTGTGATTCAAGCCTTGCATTTGTGCCAAAGACCAATAACCTTTGGTGCTTGTTAGAGGGACCAATTTTAAGAGTTGAGCATTCATGTTCTCCCACTTTAGAGGAGTCAAGTTTGTGCACCAACTACACACCAGGTACATGTTCTAATGTTGCTTTGCCTTGTTCAAAGCACTGCCTCAGAAAACTGCAAAGGTGAAAACATTTTGTAGAGGAGAAGCTAAGTAATCAGCTGTTAGAGAAGGTTGGGGAAAATTGTTAGACACCAAACACAAAACTCAAGGATGAGTTTCTGCGAAAGAATTAGTAAAACGTGAAATAGTCACGAGGGTGTCACCTACCTAGGAAGTGCAGGAACATGCAGATGCACACCAGCTTGATCCTCCCCACCAGGTACTCAGCGAGCCAGCCCACCAGCACGGGTGTCAGCGTGGAGGTGCCCACGAAGCACATATTGACCATCGCCGCCTGGTAGCTGCGATAGCCGAGCTTGACAGTGCAGAAGAGGATCATGTTGCACACGATGCCAAAGAACGTGAACCTCTCACACAGCTCCACCAGCAGCACACAAACTGCCTCCTGGAGCTTCTTCTCAGCTTGAGGCAGTTTTCCAGCGTGGTTGCTTCTCCCGGGTAAGGGTCTTTGCTCCTTGTCAGCCATGTGGTTCAAAAACCCCTTCTCCTGCACAACTCTTCTGTCCGCACCAGGCATGTTTGCCTTTTCTTTTTGGGTATGACTGAGTAGATCAGCTTAAGTTACAGGTAAACTTCTGTGCTCCTCCACTGTAATTAGCAAACTGGTAAGACTCTCGCTTTGAATTCCACACTTCACTACTACAATTTCTTAGGGCACCTGTCACTTTTGAGATATTACATATAGGATCAAAGAGTATTAAAAAAAAATCCCATAAAACCAAAAAAATTCAAAGAACTATATGAACGTTTCACCTTCTGAATTTAGCAACACTAGGTAGTTAAGTAGTTTATTTAATTAGTTCATTTGGGGGTGAACAAGACTTTTCCCCAGAATTATATTACCTATTAAATTATGTGAATCCAATACTGTATGCTAAACTCTATCTGTATGTTAAAGATAAAGGTTTAAATACACATGAAAGCTAACATTTTCAGCAGAATTCAAATAACAGATTGAGAAAATAATTTGGTTAAAATAATCCAATACTTTAATTAGGCAACAAGTGAAACACAGCAAATAGATGAAGAGAGGGATTTTTTTTTAAGGTGAACATTATCCAATCATTGTGATATTTCTTTCTATTTCTGGTTGAAATTTAGATAAAGTTAATTATAAAAATAAGTAATGCTATTACATTTAAGGTAGAAAAGCAAGTTTTAAAAGAAAGTAAGTTGAATTTATTAGCAAAAGAAAAAAAGCAATCTAGAAGCAACCTAACCCACAGCTGTTTCTCTAGGCAGATACTGCCCCGCAGCTCCAATGCATCAGAAGGGGCAGGGACACAGGCAATGTATTCTCTCATATCAAACCCAAGCTATTACAACCTCAAAAGGAAATTAGGAAGAGCCAAACTCACAGTGCTTTATAATGCTCCTGCTACTTTATCCACAGCAAACTGTGCTGATTTCCCAGTGTTTCCATTTTGTGGAGCTCATTAAGGTCGCTAACACCTGTTCAAAATGCTCCCAACTACAAACGGGAAGCATCCCACATTTATGCTGTGCAAATGTAAACGCACACACGTGTTACAAGGCAGCGGTAAACCAGGTCAGCTTCCCTCAGTGCTTCTCATGGTGGTTTTTGAGACGTAGGTTCTACTGTTTGCTTTCATCTGTCCTTATAACTACTCAGATATTGCCTCTTCAGATCTGTTTAGAGTATGAGAACTACTACATCATAAATAGAGGCACAATAGTATATAACCAGTATGGATAAAGATTGCAAGAGTACCTAAAAAAAAAGGCAACTCTGATTCAAACACAAAGCCTAGAAACTCTGAAGCTTAAATCTAAGTAGCAATAGGTTGTTCCTAAAAATAATATATATTTTTTAATCTATTATAAGTCTAAAGCAAGAACTCAGGCAGCAAAGAACTCATAGTTTTCAGAGACATTCAACTGACTTGTAGAACACCAAGAACTATTTCTATCTTCTAGTCCATGATAGGTAAAATCATCCTCATTTCAACAAACCAGCCAGAGAAATTTCCAAAGAAGAAATCACTTATACCTCAGCTTAGTTTCTCCACCAAAGCCTAAAGAAGCCACTCCCAAATCAAAACAGGACAGAGAAAAGTGTTTTAACTCAGAGCTGCATATGTCTTCTGTTGCATGAAGCTAAACTTATCTAACTGTTCATGAAGAAAATTATCTTTTTCTTTTTTTTCCCTAACAAATACTGTCTTTTAGCACCATGATAGAAAACAAAGATGAATACACTCGTGCTCCCATAAATATTTCAATATTTCAAAATGTTTTTCTGTACAGTGCAAAGTTTACCTGTTCTCATGGGTGCAAGCAGTTCGCAGTAAACCATATCATGGGAACCAGCACGGAGAGCAGGGCTCCTAGCTGGGATGGCTATGTCTTAGTCCTCATGTGGTTTCATTTACCCTAATTTTGGGCTACAGGCTGGGAAAAGGGGAAAATAGACTGAGCCTTATAAATGCCATAGGAAGGAGGAGGTGGGTGATTTTCATGATTACCTTTGAATTGCCTTTGCATGTGAGTAATATGGTGGTGACAGCCACAGATCAATCAGTGCACGAGTTGACATGCTCAATGCTAAGAGAATATACAACTTCACGTGACAATATGATCTTTATTGATTTATTTTTAATCACATCTGCAGCAATTACAGGTGGTCAGTCTATTTACTTGACATGGTTTTAGATGAATTTTGGTTGAATTGCCTGATATTCGATTGGCTTATTCTTACCCAAGGTAATAGAACTGCATAAAGCCTGATCAAAAACCCAATTATTTGCATTAACATATACAGATCTTTATATGTACTGAAGCTCCTAGAAACTGGACACACGAAATATCTGCTATTTCAAAATCCAGCCCTTCTGGCAGTACCTCTGTCTGACAGTGAGGACCTCATAGGTTTTTTTAAACTAATCTTCTTTAAAGCCCTGAAAATGTGACAGTCAACTCTTGGAGAGAGGTTTACAAAAATACTTGTTCTCACATGACAATGTCAGCTTATAAGAGGTCTGGTTGTTATTTAAAAAAAAGTTGCATATTTGGTGCCCTACCACCCAAGGTTAAAGGTTATTTCTCATACTGGAACCTATAAATTAGCATTAGGCAAGTGAATTAAGCTGGACAGGTTGGAACTGAAAGTTTATACTAATTTTCTCTGACAAGGGATAGTTGTCAGTGTTTTTATTATAGGGGTAGTTTATTGAAATTGAAGAGGCAGAACTTCAGTGTCCACCACAACAGTTCCTCTGGCTAAAAGGTCTCTGTTTATCTTCTAGAAGGGTGAGTCTCTCTAATGTTTTAGTAAATTTAATTCAGCTTTACTCTTACTCTTTTAAAGAACATGTGAGAGGTGTTACCCTTCATCACAGCAGCAGCTATGGTTCTTGCTAAACATCTGGGGTGGAAACATAATTGATATGGACAAGACTGTCAATGCAACACAAGAATTTTGACACTGTAAATAAAAAATTACATGGGTCAAATCTTTCTAGTTAGCACCAGGACTCCCATTAACTTCCATGGGTCGAGAAGCTGGCTCAATAACCACTGACTTGAGGGCTGCAATTTAAAAGACAGAAGAAATGCAGAGCAAAAGGTTCATAGTTAAAAAAAAAAATTAGCTTCTAGGATGAACTTCGTATTTTTTTGTTAACGTTTTTGTTCTTTTTTTCATACCTTTTACCTCATCTTTATGTGTCACATCGGACAATGTGTTAATTCCTGTGTCCTATATCCTATTTCACAGGTGAATAATGAAACTTCTATTTAAAATGTTACCTCAGACAACCATTTTAGTGATTTCTGCACTGTCTGTCACTGCAGTTTCAGAATGCTCTGGCTCAAAACAGAACTGTGACAGAACATGGCAGTGCTTCTTTTGGAGTTCACCGCATTTCAAAACCATATCTGATGCTCAGAAAAACTTCATCAGCATCGGTAAAAATGCTGCCTAATATTTGTCTGACTACATACCAGAAGAATAAATACGTTCAAAACCTAGAGTGCCTTGTGAGTCATGTAAAAGGTCAATTAAGAAACAGAAATAGCCATCATGAGTTTGAGAAAGCCAATTATGAAGTCTGTTATGCTAGCAAATCTACTAAGATAAATTTGGTTTCTGTTTTATAAAGATCTATTAAATGTTTTAAAAGTACACTTTGAAAGTTGAAAAACAGCATCTAAAATTTATTAAATTTTATTAAAATTACTGATTATATGAGAAATTCTCTGAGAAGTCCTGGGACTCTGTTACCACATCAACTTTGAATAATTTTATTCTCCCTTTGGTATGTATTTTTGCAAAACTTTCAACACTTTAGACAGATGTTAACTGGGAATCTTATCCAGTTCTGCCTTGCTGCAGGATGAATGTAATGTCTGTCTTGTTCCATGGCCACTTTTGTCTGTGAAAGTGCAAGACCAGGGTGAGACTATTAATTTAGGAAAAGGCTGTATTTTAAGAAGCATATTTGATTTTTCCCAGTGTAGTCGTAATCAAAAATAATGTGGGAAAGCCATTTTATCCATTCTGCTGAAGTGCAGCAAACCAAGAAAGGGAATGAAATCCCTCTCCCAAGAATGTTCCAGAGGTCCTGATGGGGAGCACAGTCAGAACCTCTTATGTTAAAGCTTTATTTTCTCTGCTTGTCCAACGAAATTCTGTCTTCTCTCTGAATCCTGTTTTCCCCACAGTGCAATTTCTTTTTCTCTCTCTCTTTCTCTTATTTAAGCAGGAAGTATGGCAAAAGCACAGAACTGACAGGAAACAAAAATTCCATAGCTTTTTCCATGGTACCTAAACCAGTACAAGAATGTCCAAGTCATGAACATACCGGAGTGAGTCCAGCAAAGGCCCATGAAGATGATGGGGGGACTGCAGCATCCCACATATGACCAGAGGCTGAGAGAGCTGGCACTGCTCAGCCTGAAGAAGAGAAGGCTCAAGGGGATTTCATTAATGTACAAAAATATTTGAAGGAAGGGTGCAAAGAGGACAGAGACAGGCTCTCTTCAGTGCCCAGTGACAGCACAAGAGGCAACAGGCACAAAATGAAACAAAGTGAACTCAATTTAAGAATAAGTAAAAACTTCTGAGGTTGTCAAACACTGACAGAGGTTGCCCAGAGAGGATGGAGTGGAATCTTTGTTCTTGCAGATATTAAAAACCTGATTGGATGCAATGCTGAGCAACCTACTGCAGATGACTCTGTTTTGAGTAAGACCAGGCAATTCCCAGAGGTGCCTTCCAATCCCAACCATTCCGTGATGCTGAGCAGCAGCAGCAGCAGCAGCAGCAGTAAATAGTTTGGCAAAGCAGGATCTAAGAAAGATGATAGAGGAAAAAAGTTTCTTGCCCAGTTGCTGGGCATGACCTCTCTGAGTGAGAAATTTACTTTACACTCTATGAGTGCTAATTTACTTAGATAATTTTTTTTCCAGGGAGATGGTTTTAAAATTGCTGATCCTCAAACCTTTACTATAAATGAGAATTATTTTGGCACGATTACCCTGTTCCTTCAAACCACACATGTTTTATTTTGGGGATTTTGTTCAAACATATATAATTATCTATGCTAAGCAGTTTATCATATGCTCTAAGGCTTTTGTCTTTATTGCACCTAGCTGACGGTTTTATAATTCAGGAGTAATTGAATTGCAATTATTTTTCATGATGCATGGTATGGTTTTATATCATGTTGTTGGCAGATATTCTTTATGATGTCGTTGGGTCTAATGGGAAAATTAGAAGTAGCTCTATCATATAGAGAGATGGCTTTTTTGTGTCATGTTATAGTTTGTAGATGGCACTCAGGATATTTTCTTTTGACATATAGATTTTTAGGTAGAGGCTGAAATGAGATTCTAAAGCAGAGTGCACAGTTGAGACAATATTATCTGTACATCCAAGATGATTTCAACTGTTCTCCCATAGTGACAGTTCATTTATATTCAAGTCCATTTAGTAGACTGTGGTTAGTATTCTAAAATACATATATAAGTACTACGTGGTGGTGGAGTTTCTCCTCTAAATTCATCCCTGATCCAACATAACTGGTTTCACAGAAGCCAGGAAAAGATGTCAGCATCTTTTTTATAAGGAAATATTCATAGGAGCAGGGGATTGACAGTAGATCTCCCACCTCACTGAAGAGCTTTCCAACCACTGTAGTGCCCAGATAGTCTTTTAATCTCTCCTGCTGGAGCTGTATATTGTGAAAAGCTCTGTGAGCTGTATGGGAGCTGACTTTGTAACCTAGAGATTAGGGCTGCTCTCCTGGAATTTAGAAAGAGGCAAATTCAAGGCTCCATGTCAACGAATAGTTAATTATGTCTGCAAAAGAGATAGTCTTCAACAGACAGGACAGAGAAAGCACTATCTGAGAAAAGCAGAGTTTTGGCCCAAGAACTGTAGAAAATGAGAGGTGAATACTGGAGCCAGCAGAGCAGGGAAAAGTATTACTTTAAAGTTTTCAGTTTTGTCCAGAAAATAATATCTGGAATCTCACAAATTTTCATGGCATGGGTCAACAATCATATGAAACCCAGACTGTCTGCCCACATAAAATTCTCATACACAGATGATCAGATAAAAGTTGATGGCAGGAAGTTTCAGATAGTCATCTTGAAACGTTTTTTATTTCCCTTCTCTGTTCACACACACTTCTGCCTTGTAAACTGCTACAGGAAGTAGTGTAACATAATTTTAGTGATTCAGCTACAAACTTGAATGTCCACAAGCTGAGAACTGTGTGAGTCACTACAGACCCTGTCTACAATGCCCTGTGTGGCTTGATTGAGGGAGAAACTGGCAGAATTGAAAATGCTTCTCCTTGTAATGGCCAATATTTTCTCATTAAAACTGATTTTGAATGGAGTTTTTGGTGTTTATGAAAGGTGTCAGCATGGCCAGCAGGTTAGGGGAGGTGATCCTTCCACTCAAAGCCAATCAGATGTCTGGAGTACTGGGTAAAATGTCCTCTATTGTCAGCAATTTCCCTAAAATGAGTGAAATGCTCCTAAACTGGGGATATGTACAGTAGAACTGTTTCAAAATTAGCTCTTATGCTTGCAGTGAAGACAGGGAGGTTTAACATTTGTATTAAAACAGATTTTTTTTTTTTTTTTGGCTAAGGCTTTCAGGATATATCTTCTTATCATGTTACTTTGATGTGTTTAGATGTAGACACACATGCATCCAAATAACCAACCTTCTTTCCTCTTCTCTTCACCCTGTATGGCACAGTGAGACCATAGAAGTGGCTGAAGGCCACCCTCACTATTATCTGTTTGAAACACAGTGGTCTGCAGCCACACATGTACACATTTTGTTCCAATCAGCTCTTCTGAACTCTGATTTCAAGTGCAGATGACAAACAGTCAATATTTTAGTAATAATTTTAGGGAATTCCACGCACACCTTCCGAAAGCACAGCCTGCCTGCAGCAACAGGTGAAATAAGTTATGTCTTCAGCTGCAGAGGTTTATGAAGGAAGGGAAGGTTTGCCCATGCCTCAAATGCTGATGACAAAACATCCTGTAACTTTAGAGCTGGCTGTACTTCCAGGCCTCTGGTATTCGATAATGTGAATACACTTTTTCCTGATTGCATATGGCTCTTTAAAGACACCACTGCACTTCCAAAAGTACAGTTGCTCCCACCTAGACTGCAGTCTTTGAGGTCTGAGTTTGTATTTGGAAACGCTGTTTTCAATTTCCACTTAAAAATCACGCCACAGCCATCAGTGGCTGTTCCACCTGCCACTCAGTGCTCACACAGAATGTTTGTCCTGTTCGACACGAGAGATGTCCGCAACATCTGCCCAGGCAGTTTTGAAAGCATGGAAACAATTTAAGAGAAACAAAACTAGAATAATTATTATTAATTTTATTTATATTTGATATATCCTTAAGATTAGGAGTTATTGGTTTTTAAACACTGGACTTTAAATTTCAGTTTCAGTGCTGGTGTGTGAATTTCAGGTTAGAAATAGAATTGCTTACATGGAATACACTGAGTTTAAAAATAATCCTCCTCCATTTTGAGACATGCAATATACTACATTTTGAAAAATTCATTTTTTTAGAGAGGTGCACCCGAATGTGTGATTCCAAAACAATATAATCAGACCAAATAGCTTTATCAAAGATAGCAATTCAAAGCTTTTAGTGCAAATGCATCACAAATGCTTGCACTTAGAAATTCTCTTTCTAAGGTTGTGTTTACAGACTCTGCCACAATAAAAGAACAAAAATATCTTTGATGATTTAGCAGAGAAAAGGGTGGCACTGAAAAAGAGATGAGAAAGAATGGGATGCAAGACACTATTGAAAAATAATTGATACTATTCCAGGAAGAAAGCCTAAACTCAAAAGGAAAGACAGAAGGGGAATAACAGTGAAATAATTTTCGTATTAGGTGCTCACATTTTACAATCAGATACATAAGCGTTTGTACATCAGTAAAGTTTTGTCACATTCATAATACACATTGACCTGAAACCACATTTGAGTTTCTCAGCTTTCCTTCCTATTGCTTTCTCCTTGACAGACTTTTTGAAATCTCTTAGCGAGACGTACATCAAGTAATTATATTTGTGGCAGAGGAGATGAAGGTGGAGGAATGCAAACTGGGTTTTGGCTATCACACTTGGATCTGACAGGAAAAGGAAAACACAAGGACACCCTAATTTCCTCACCCCATTCCCGTGGCTGGGCTGGAATGGTGAAGGAGAAGCCTATGTGCCAAGTGATGCACCAGGGGATCACACGGGATGCAGGGTTTAACAATGATACAGCCAAGTCACCAAAATGTTTGCCTTTCTCCATGTGAGACAGTGGGTAGCAATTTCAGAGGGAAGACCTCAAGTTGTAACAGAAAAAGAAGGTTGGCAAGTGTTTCAAGGGATGAGGGAGTTTTGGTTCCAGTGCCTTTTCATAATTTCACATTCCATGGAAGATTTGCACTGAGTTTATGTCTCTCAGATTACCACACCGCACTACCTGAAAATAAACATTGAATTCAGATCAGTTCTTACATTTACTTGTGGGTGATAGAGCACAAAAATTGGTCTGGCTCCTTCCAAGAAAAAATAATCATGCTTCCTGCTAGAAAAGATGGCAGGGGAGATGTTTAATATGCTTGCAACTAACTGCTAAAATCCAGGCAGCCCACAGAAGAAAAAACCAGCAGAGTTATATTGTCCCACTGCAGAGATGCCACATTTATAAGATAATCTCCAGCACGGCACTCGTAGCTCTTGTTTGTTCGCATACTTCAGAGGAATGTTTTCCAATCATTCAGAGGAGTTTGCAGTGCTGTGTTGAGTTAGCACCGGTGGAAATCAGGCCAGCAAGCAAGAGATCCATCATGAAGCAGCTGTACAGCACTGGTGTGTGCTGTGCGAGTGGCTGCTGCTTCCAGGTTGGGGAAGAAATCACGAAATGTATTTTTCACAGTGAAGGATTCTGGCACTCACACAAGCATGCCTTCACGGAGCTGTAAAATCCTGATGGAGTGGTAAAATCCTGAGCAGATCTAAGCTTGAATCTGAAGTTTTAGGATTCTCTCTTTTCATAGTCTATAGTGTGTTTCACCTCTGGGTTTTGTAGGTGGGATGGACAGAGTTTGCCCTTCTCTGCTAGACAAAATGGAAAACACCTACCAAGAGTAGGTAGGATTGCAAGTCTTTGGCAGTGAAAAAGGGAAAGAGTTAGGTTTCAAAATATGTGCATGAAAGCAACCATTAATACATTTGCTGTGATATGTAATAATGTGTTTAAAATGCATCTTATCAGTGCACCAACTGTTTTTCAACTTATTTGTGAATTTTCAGTGTGAATGCGTATCCAGAGGCTCAACCTGATAGTCTTGGAGAGCGTCAATTTTCACAGGATGTCTCTAACCAGTCACTTCTGAAAACATTGGCTGTTGCTAATTAAGTCTGGCACGTTTCTGTCAGATAGGCAAGGAATGTTATTTGCCACGTTAGAGATGGGTCAATTACGGTACAGAGAAATTGTGGCTCCCTTGCAAATTAACAGCAGGGCCAAATATAGAAATGAAGAATCCTAAATAAGATCAGAGGAGAAACTAAGATCCTAAATAATTGCTCTACTTACAAAAGGATGAATCAAAGCCACTACAAATTTTACATGGGAGGGGAAAAAGAAAAGAAGCCCTTTCAAAATATTCAACAGTGTGACAAGCAGATCATGGGCTTGATGTGTGGGGCACACCATTTACAGCCTTTCTGTCCCTGATACCTCACATTATGTTGATATTTGTCTTGCTGGGAGAATAAACCACAGAACCCACAGAAATTTTCCAGGCAGACATTCTCTAAACTGCTCTGCTGCCTTGCAAAAACACAATTAATTTAAATGAATCTGATTTTTTGTAATCAGACATTAAAATAAGCTTTACTCAGCTGCAATCTTTATCGGAAATCAATTTAAGAAAATCGCAAGAATTGTTTTTCACTGCGTATTTGAAATTGGAAAAAAAATACTATACTCCAAGTACTGCAAGATATTTAGCAATTTTTTTACAATGGCACAGACTTCAGTTCTCACGGGTGACTTTGTAACATGGTGACAATGTGACTTCTGATAGAAAACATAAAATGGTCTCATTCTGCACAAGAGTTGGATGCTAAGAAATTCTTCTGTGCTCAGTGGTAAGGCTGCTGATGCTATTGCCAGAAACGTTGTATTTTCCTGTCTTGGTGAGATGTTTTTGCCACACTCTTGTCATTGTTAATGATATTTACTGCAGACTATAACGTGCTACCATTATCCTTGGCCACAGCAAAATGTAGTTTGTACCTGAAGTTGTTCACAATCTTTCTGATTTAGACTTTATCTGCACCCCAGCATAACATTTTGGTTGTCTTTTTTTTTTCTTTTTTAGATGAAACTGTAACATCAATAAAAAACTTCAGTGTGCAATACAGTACAAAATCACCACAGATACTCTCCCCTTGCTATACAGGGACAACTACATGACAGAACGATGTTTTACAGGGCTGTAACAACAGCCAGTGGCTTGTATTACTTTAATTACAGCGGTATATTTAAAGTGGCACAATTTTGGAGCACAGACAAAGCCTTATTTACCACTTGAGGTATAACAGCTGCATAAAAAATTATACTCCACAGATAAATCACCCCATGATGGTGGCAAAATACTGCATTTAGCATCTCTCTGTGCCAGTAGGACTCTCAACAAAGCTTCAGACACCTGCTAATGGAAAATAGAGAGGCTGCTTATTTTTATTACCTTCAAAGTTTTTGTGATACTAAGCTGTGGATGTATCAGGAATTACTGGTTTTATTCCCCCTGTGGAAATTCAAACTCTGCTGAAAAAGAGAGAAATAACTTCCAGTGATTTCCTGATTTTTTAACAAGCTGTGATACCGAGCTTTTGTATTCCCTAACCCAAATCTGTGTTCACCATATCTCAGGAGACATTAATGTGGGGAAAAGAATTGATCTGCATTGCCCCCACTCAGTGTGCATTTTTGCCACAGAGAGATGGAGAACTTGCCACCTGGCTGCTGCTCCCTGAGTGCCAGGTAGGTCCCAAATGCAGTCAGGTTCCCAAAGTAAATATAAACCTCCTATTGCTCTGGTAGTCCGTTTGGGAACAGCTGGAGCATGAAAGGATCTCTTAATTTTCCTTTTTTTTCCCTTTTCAAAAATTCAAAGGGGATTTTGGGGATTCCTGGAGATTCGTTTTTCTTTTATCTACCATCTGTCCCACCAGTTACTTACTTCAGCAGATGAAGCTCAAGAAAATACTGTCCAAGTATGTTTTTGTTTTTTGAAAGCAGTTTAAACTACATTCTGTTTTTCACAACACAGAAAAATGAGCTGCAATCATGTGACACATTGGAAGGCATAACTATACTTCCTCTTTTTTTAACTTACGTCTTCAGGCTATTCAGTAGTCTTTGTAAGTGCACAACTTGCACTTAGAAGGAGAAGTAAGGGGATAAAATTAATATTGCTGCTGGTTATGAAAGTTCAACATGGCAGGACTCCAGAGCAAGCAAGTCCATGGCAGTGGCACCTATTCCCACTGGCTGTGAACACTTCTGTACAACTCACATCGACTTTACCAAACCAGCAGAGGGAATTCGTTTTGATTTCTGATATATTCAATATTGCTTCTTCCAGGTCATAATCATTCCACTGAAAAGTTCCATGTTTCCACTGAGCAGGAGTTTGCCACGTGTATGTTGCCCCCTTCCATACCTGGCTGGGGGTGCGTGGGCCACTGAGGAAGAGACCAACATGGAATAATTCTGGAATCCCACGAGACACCCCCACACCATTTCCAACTGGGCAGCATGCCCCAAAGCTGGTACAACAAGGGAACTTCAATTCATACAAGGTTTCAAGGTGAGATAAGTCTTCAGGAGGTGAGGCTAATAAAGAGAATTACTTTGAGCGCTTTTAGAGCTTTGTTAAAGTTTTACTTCACTTGCCTTTTCTACTCAGCCGATTCTTTGTGCTTCAGCTGATAGCAAGGATCTAGTGCAACTCTAGCCTTGAGACAGAAAGGTACTGACTAGAAAGTGAAAAGCTATCAGCCTCAGCAAGCCTACAGACACCATGGTTCACTGCCTAGATTGCAGTCATACAGCTCTCATCATAAGAAATATGCTGGGTGAGTTCAGGGGCAGGTTAACCTGCCATTGATGTACAAACTTTCTAATTTGTTGTTGTTGTTTTTGTTTTGCATGTAGCAGTTTCTAGGAAAGGGTCTGATTTTATTTTTAAAGCAGATCTGAAGTAAGCTAGGTATCAATGAAAGCTGCCAAATACCCAGTAATGGGATTCTTTTGTGTGTTGTTTTTTTTTTCTTTTTTTCTTTTTAACAGAATGGGAAGAAATAAGTTCTGCAATCAATCCTCAATTGGTGTTTTAAATGCTGGTCAGGACAAGCCTCATCCAGCAGTTTAAATTCCTGAAGTCCATTCAGCCTTCTGCCTCTTGGCCACAGCTGCCAGCAAAGGGTTATTTACTGAGTGCCAATGCCAGGACATTTTGCAATGCTGAAGGACCAAAGGGCACAGCACAACTTGCTATGAGAAAAATGCCTCATCTTAATCGGGGAGCTTGTGAAGAAAAAACCCCAGCACCCAAAAAAACAAGAGGTATTGAGGACCTCCTGCCTGATAAAGACTGAAAAATAGTTTAAACCTCATTAGAAAAATAAAGTTTGCCTATTTCTCCTGTTTCATACACTGTACAGGAGCGGAACACATATGCTGTCACATTCATATTTTACGGGCTCTTTTTTTCCCCCCAACCCTCGTACCTCAGATTTGAACTTTAAACTTGTGACAGTGTTATGTTCATTAGAATAAAAATCACTTGCTATTTCCATTGCAAAGCTCCCCCCCAGAGGTTATCTTAGCTGTTTTATAAATCATATCAGGAGGAAAGCTGGCATAAAGGTTGACAGCTCACTCTAGATAATCACTTCCCCTTCTCTTAAATGACTTTAAGGAGAAAGGAGCATGTAGCTTGCCAGTTCAGTTTTTAGTGGTCAAGCATCCACATCCAACCACCACCAACACACTGACTAAATTACCTTTTAAGTATTTTACTGAAATGCAGGAGAATCACAGTCCTGCTCGGGAGAAAGAATCTCAAACATTCATCAGCTATCAAGCCATATTTTCTCCGTCTTTCCAGGGCAGAGCTCATTACACAGAACGACATGAACGCCAAAGCCCTTTGACACAGGGTCCTTGAAGGGAGCCTGGGGTTCAGGTTACTGTTGATTTATCAGCTTTCTCAAGACTTGGACTGATTAGACTAATGGCTTATAGGGGATATGATTTCAACATTAAAGTCCTCTAACTGTGGAGGCAGACAAATGAAGCAGGTTAGATCTCGTAGTAAACAAAACCTACAACTCAGGGCAACAGCCTATTAAGTAGAAACTTAAAGGGAATAACCAGGCACCAAAAGAATCCTGGATTTAGGAGAAAAGGTCACCCTACATATTCTAATTTTTCTAAATAAACTAATAAAACTAAATCCTGGGCAGAGAGACTGAAACAGTCTGGAAATGGTGCCAAAACTTCCCAGGCTGAGTCAGATGGGAAAAAAATGAAGAAAGAAAACTATCCCTTTAACACAGCACTTCCCCGTGACCTGATTACAGGCCTTTTGCAATCAATAGGGATCTTCCACTGTTTCTATTGTACTTTGGAGGCAGCATGGTTGGAAGAGAAAGGGTTCACTAGAGCAGGTACAGTGGGGGGGTCACAGGCAGCAGATGGAAAGCCTTCCTTGGAAGTTGGTTGTGATAGTAGCAACTATCAAGGAAGGAAGAAACTGAGAATATTAGCTTGAAACATAAGTATGATTCAACTGCTAATCACTCCATCTATCCCTGAAACTGTTGTCTCTTAGTTAAATAAGGATAATAAGACTGTCCTTTATAAAATGGATAATCCTGAAAGTGTGTATCAGTAACAAAGATATAGAGAGCTTATTTTCTCACTGTCTCATAACACAGAATCAGAAGACAAATTCAGCTCAATGCCATTAGGAAGAATAAAATCCAGCCCTGAAAAAACAATACTTTTTTACCCAGCTTATAATTGGACTTTGATATTAATTTCTCTTGGAAGCCAAGAACTTCACAAGATACAAAAAGGGACTGGATAGTTATGCAGCCAATGAAAATTATCTATAGAATTATTAATTTTGAGGAACAAATGTTAGGAAAAGCTATTAAATTTTATACTTCAGATATCTGGCAACTGTAAACTGAGCACCTTAAACTGACAGAGGCAAAGACTAGTTAATTTGATTGCCCCCAACTAAATTGTTAACTGCAGTAGTGTGGAAATAAAGGAACTTCTGAAAGTGGAACAAAATCTGAATCTTTTGCAATAACTTGCATGAAATACTTCCACTTAAGAGACATTACACAAAGTAGTACACATTGCAGTTGTTACTAATTCTCAGTCTTCCCGTACTTTTATTGAGCCAATCTTAGCTTGTACAACACCCCCAGGAACCAGATGAACCTTATATCTAATACACCCCGGTAGTTTCAGAATTTGGCAGCCTCTTTACATTGATGAAAGATATATGTAAGTATTGAACAGCTATTTACACACATAAATCTTAAAAAGGCAAAGGCTTACATGAGACACCACCCAGTAAAGTGGGGCAGAGTTGAAGGCATTTGCAGGTAGGTGGGAGGACACTAAACATCTTTCGTTACCAGATCCTTGCTACATGGTACTGGGCCTTTATTTTTCAGAACTCTCAGGTTCCCTCAAGTCCACATGAAGAAGATGTTGCAAAATGCACAGATTCCTAGTCAGGAGCAAAACCACTGAGTAATGTTTACCCACTTTTTTGACATTGGAATTGTTGTTAGCCATAGCAGAGCTGGGTGTGCACTTGCTGTTAAGCAGATATTGTGCCCTGCTCTCACCTATCACTGGGTTCAATGCCGAGAAACAGAACTGGGAGGCAACTACAAAGTCAATATTTTGTTTGCTCTAAAGGAAGTAAAGAAGTGAGGAAACTCAGAACCAAAACCTCTGCATTGTGTCTTCCACCTATCTTCATACTTACTGAATGCAAACTCTTGGAAATGAAATGAGGGAACTACCGAAAAAGAGGCAGTCATTTGAGGGAAGAAGGACCATGTTAGATTTCCAGTGAAACTACCTTTAGAAGAAACTTAGTTAGAACTGGCTTTATTTTTCATGTAGCCATTAACTTCTTTAAAGACAATCTGCTGGAACAAAGCTATTCCAGAGCCTGGGTGATCATTGTTATTGCAGTTAAAACTGAAGCATGCTTTTAACTTTGCAGCTTGTGATGAAAGAAAGTTGTTGCATCAGTGGGAGTTCCTGGCAATACTCAGTTTCCCAAACAAGAGCTTGCCTTGGGTAATCTCACAGAAAAAGAAACAGTGCAACGTGGCTGGGTGCCGAGGTCAGCGACAAGCTTAGGACACAAAAGAAGAATCAACTGGGTCCATTGTCCCCAGGAGCACAAGTGACATAAAGCATCTTTCAAGAAGCCAGCAGTATTCTTGTCCCACTGGGAAACCAGTTTCTCTTTGTTTTGCTGCTTATTTTAGCTTTGGTCAGAGATGTGAAAAGGCATGGGGTGGTACTCACTCCTCCCGTGCACCTCCCTGGCAGTTTCTGATGGCACAGCTTCATCTCACCATGTACACTCTCTGAGGGACAGAGACACCATTTGTGGGTGCTAGGAATTGTTTGGGACAAGAAATGCCTGGGAAGCAGCCATTTGTGTGTGTGTGTGTCCATTTCAACATGAATTAAATATCAATGCATCAAGAAGGCCATTCCCATTTTGTCTTTGATTTGGACACTGGAGATATTCTTATTCTTATAAAGAATTTCTGCAGAATGCTTTCAGAAAGCATCAACATGTGCTGTGGGATGAAGGTACTGCCTTGTTTTCTACAGACTCACCCCAACTCTGCCCCAATTTTACAGTGTCTTTTTGTATTTTTCTGTTAGAGATGCCAAGCCATTAGTATGACTACCCTGTTGTACTAACCTGAAATTATTAAATTAAATGTTTATGAATTTGAGGCTGTATTTCCTTGCCTCTTGAATGTGGACAGTTCAATACAATTTCTAACCTGCACATGCTTGCAGCCTGGGGGCTGTGAGTCATGTTTGCTTTAAAAGAGGCAGCACTCACAGACTGTCACTCACCTGGGTTATTAGAAACAGAGCACTTTAAGAATTACTCTGCCACCTCCTCGCCTCTAAATATAGCTGGTGTGCGTGGGTCTTAAGCGATTTAGCTAGTCTGAGAAAAGGTCTCATTCCAAATAATCAATTAAAAATCCATCATTTTAAGAACTATGTGGGCCTCAGGCCAAATGCATCTTGGATGTAATACCTTTGACTGTTTAATGCTGATATTAATTATTTGTATTACAGCTCCAGATCCTAGCTCAGAATGAAATGTCTTTGCACTACCCAGTAGCAAGTCCTGTTCCAAAGAGTGCACTGTTTAAGCAGACATGATGGACAAAGAGCAGCAGCAGAAAATCATCATTATTCCCTGCTTCACAGATGGGAAACTGAAAGACAGATTCAATGACCTGCCAAGGGTCACATAGGAAAAGGAGTAATTCATAAATCCCAGTACAAGGTCTTAAACCATGAGCTTTCCTCTCATTCTTTAATCAATAATAAAACACCACAGATGTCTAAGAATCTAATATCTGCAAAACTGCTCCAAGGTCTATAGGCAAGATACAATTAATTTCCATTAAGAGCAATGTGATGTGAGGGCACTCTGTACTGACCAGAAAAGTAGGCCTTGCAGACTTTGCAGTTCTTAAATACTGTTTTAGTAGACAATATAAAAATCAGGGATAGTCTAATTAAAATAAAAATATGGGGAAACAGTTGCCAAACCTTTGACCTAAGCTAAAACCAAAGGAACTGATTCAGGAAGTAAACCAATGTTTTAAACAAAAATCAGGTCTAGAAAAAGCAGTCTGTAAGTAAAAATATTTATAATGGATTTTCCCTTTTTGAATGAGGGTTACGTTTCTCAGTGTTATGCGTGTTGTTGTTTGACCTTTAGGGCTGTACTCAGCCACATTTTTTAACTCCCTCTTCCCCTACCAGCACAAAGGATTACCAAGAGAAATTCTCACAGATTCATCTGCCTGAAGGACTCGGATTTCAGGAAAAACATCAAGTATCAAAGAACTTGCAACATGATCACAGGAATCAGCAATGCTGAGTTACATAAGACAACACCTGCAGGTTGCAAGGAAGAAGTTAAGCACTGTGGGAAAAGATCAACTCACTCAGCCCCAGTAAGGCTAACACAGGTTGGTATTTATTCCATAAATACCTCAGCTCCTTCTCCACAAACTCTTCTGCAGTTTCTTTCATATATTGACACAAATGTAACAGGAATCATCACTAGGTTGTGCCTGCAGTACATAATCAGACCTCAACCTGTATGACTTTTGAATCTTCCCATCCCCATCTCTTATTGTTTGTTAAACTATTTGAAAAAACTAAAAAAAAAATTATTACTGCTTCAATAAGCCTGAATGCCACAATGTGTTATGGTCATGTCTAAATTTTTGTGCAATATACACATTACTGACATTAATGCTTTTGCACATTTAAGCATATATATTCACTTTCAGGTGTTGTGACAGGTTTGACTTTTATTTTAAGCTTTTGAAGCATGTAGCTAAACTGGAACATGTAGCTACTGCTCCAGCTAAAACATCAAACAACAGTACTCGTGTTATTTTTAATAAAGCATGCTACACTTATAGCACTGAAACCACCAAAAAAGTGGAGAAATTAAACCATGTGTCTTTACAATCTGTTTTAATCCTCCAACATTCCCAATATGCAAATCAAACCGACAAACGACTCTAAGAAAACCCCTGGCTAGTACATTTTAACCACCATTCTGAAGAAATGCAGAAGTTCTGTTTTGACCATTCAATCTGCAGAAAGACATTACAATACAAAATAAAATACTATTTTCCTTCTTTCCAGTGCTACACAATGAACTTTGATCCTCTAGGGAATTTGCACAGGGAGCCACCCAGTATTGTTTGTTAAAACTCTTGCCCAAAAGTGCAGAAGTGAAAAATTAAGTTTGCTGCTTTATCAGAGGTGCCAAGTTCACTGGCTGGCATGGACTTACTAGATGGAAACTTTGTCCCATCAGTGTTTATTCTGATAACTTATCTCCAATTGTTGAAGGGTAAAGCTCTTAGAAAATAGATACCATTGCTGTTGCTCTCTGCACTTGCAAGAGGTGAGCTGCAGGTAGACCCTACTCATTCCACGTCCACTCTGAATCTTCTTTACATCCAGGAAAACTCAGGTTTAAAGGAGGTGCCACTACTTGTGACTGGGCTTATTTTTCAAAAGCATGAAAATAAGTGAAATCCTTGTGAGCCACTTAAGCTGAATGTGAGCCATATCCCACAAGTCAGAAAAAAAAATTATCTGTTGGCTTTGATAAGACTTGGATCAGGTCTATTGCAGTGGAAGAAACAAATCAACTATTCTTATATTCGAAAGAATGATGGTCAAAAAGCTTGAATTCAAGTCAGTATCAATTCATAAAGAAATAGTTGTATTTTATGTGTTTCTGAACATATCATAAAAGGTTATGAAATTTTCTAGGTGGTTTGTTTATTCAATAAAATTTAGTAAAGGAAAGAAACTTGCACTACTGCTCATGGAATTAATGGAATGTCCACAGAGTTTAACAGGACCTTCTGTGGAAGGCCAGTATCAAAAAGAATGCATTCAGGCAAATCAGGCCACTCTAATGTGCCCTTGACCTCCCTTATGTAGCATTAATATCAATTTATCTGCCTTGTCAAGGGAAGAGTAGAGGGAATTCTGAGTGGCAAGGAGGAGTCCCTGAACTGGTTTCAAAAGTAAAGCAGGCACAATTTCAGAGAGGCTTTTCAGAGGCTAAAAATGAAATGGTGCACTTGAAATTTCGGAATTAAATGACTGAAGTAACTTCATGAAAGATTTAAAGAAAACGTGAACTAAGAGTAAGGGTGAACATCTATAAAATCTAAGAACATGGGGCTAGAATCTGCCCTTGGCTTAGAAGGCTATGCAGGGCAGATAAAGGGGTTCACTTATGCTGCTGATCAGCTGTTTGCTTTGGCTGCTCTACACTGGGAAGGCAATGAAGTGTCTGAGGGTATCGTGCAGTGCAATGCTAACAGCTGGAAAAAAATGATAAAAGGATGGAAAAAACCTACACCCCCAAGCCAAGGATAATCTCTTAACTCTGTTAAAAGTTAATTAAGTACACCTTATAAAGTTAAGGGGCAAATCCTGCAGTCTTGCCCTGGAGGAACACTCAGTTTCAGCACAAAGAGGGACAGAACTTGACTTCCATGCTTCATCTGAAGCTTCCTCTTCAAAAGGCTTCTTTCACATCTTCTTGTAGATCATTCAGGTCATTTTTGAGGTAAGAGTCCAGGTCATGATCTGCATGCTCTGGGACACTTTTGCCAGGGCAATATGACATGGACTAGGAGAGGCGATATGTCAGGTACCTTTGCTTTGATCTTTCCTTAGGATACAGTCAAGCACATTTCTCCAACTCTTCAGCCTATAATCCCATGAATATCCTTTACTCAGCTTCACAAGAAAGCAATTTCTCCTGTACAAAGACAGTTAATGCTACCATTAGAGGCCAACACTGCCTTTTGCAAATAGGCACCTATGTGGAAATTAGGACAGGGTGAAAAGCATCAAGAGCTCAATTCCAAATAGTCTTCCTGTAGCTACCAGGGTGGGAAGGCAATCTTCCACAGAAAGGGGGAAAATCCTGCTGTTCTCAAAGTGGGAAGATGCTTATTTTTCTTTTAGGAAGACTTTCTCATTCTCTCTTGCTGCACAGCTCCTACACTCATTCTGTATATATGCATATATTGATGATTCACTGCAGCTACCGTCAAGGACACATTTTTCCCTCAGCTTCAGTACACCCAAATATATAGTAAAATGCCTTCTCCAGTGGGAGAGTGGCTCATTCCTGCTGGAAGAAGGCAAGGTTACTGCTTTGCTATCCCTCCCATGTAAGGAGGCACAGACACGACCTTTCATGGCTCAGAAAAGCAGCGTGTTTCGCTCCATGAGGAAGTGACCTGCCTCAGATCTGTAACATCTCACATTGTGATGACTCCTCTCCCACTCTGAATTCAACACTCTTTGTCAGAGGGCTGGAGATGGGAATAGAAAAGGGGTGAATTCAAGGTCTTTCCCTGCTGCATGGTAGAAAGAGGCTCTCTTCCTCCTGCTTGCCTTCACCCCAGGCAAGGCCTGTGGATACTTTCCCTGCAGAAGGGCACAGGGGAGTATTTCAGAGCTCCCATGTGCGGCGCACACAGGTAAGAAAAACCTGGCCTAAATGTGAAAAGACAGATTATAGCACAGAAAAAACAACAACCCAACAAAAACTCGCACAGCTACCAGAATTATGTTATTGAGGACGCTATTTGTCATCTGCTGTATAAGAGAGCATACATTTTGAAACAGGCTGGCAATTCCACTCCATTCACTCTTCCCTTTCCTATTCCACAAGTGTCATTGAAGGTAAGCAGCAAAGTCACCCTCTTCATGAATTTCTCAAACTGAAATGCTCTCCTGAGGATTGTTATCCTGCTGCTATGTGATCTAGTCTGGAAGCCTGCATGTACCAAATTAAAGAGAACTCTATGAATCAAAGCTGAGAGACTTGGTACTGAGATATATAATGAGCACAAGAGCACATGAGGCCCAGCCCTGCTCCCACAGAAATGAGCAGCAAGGGTCTGATTCTGATTTTGCTGATCCAGCTATAAATCAAGAGCAACTTCACTGAAGCACACACGAATAAAAAGTGAACAAGCAGCCTTTCAGCCACTAAATTCCCAACATATCATGCACTGTATTTTGTACAAAGCATTTTCCCATCTTGACTTTGCCAGCACGGCCATCCTGGGAGAAAATGGTGAGGATATATTCAAAGTGTGTCTTGAGAGAAAAGCAGTTATGATACAGCAGAGAGGGTTAGCAGAGCCTATTGAGCCCCTACCAACTGCCCAGCTGAATTAAAAAAGAAACAGGGAGCCTTCTCAGAGTCTAAACTAAGCAAGTATACTTCTTTTCCTCTGCTGTACTGTCAGATCCTCCTGAGTCCTGAGCTGGCGGCAGGATTTGATGACCAGATAGCTATTAAGAGATTCCATAAAATTTTATGTGTTTATGAGCAGTCTTTATTCAAGCAAAATAGACAGGGCACCTGAATATCCCTTTGTATTTTGAGGCTTAAAACAACAGAGAGCATCAAGCTAAGCCACAATGTGTTATATCAGCCAAAAGATTTTCACCAGGACTAGTTAGAATTGCAATGGGAAGGAAATTAATTAGTTGCAACAGAGTGTAACAGAGAAACACTGGTTATCGTGGCTTGGAGGGGAAAAAAAGAATTTTTGTTAAGGCATAGTACTCATCAGAATGGCAAGGCTGAAGATATGAGAAAGAAAACTGCCCATATTTACCAGAAGAATGTATGATTTTGTGATGTTCTTTGTAAACGGGATTGCACCAAAGAAGATCATCACTACTGGAGAGAATAACTGCATCCCTATCTTATCACCTCTTTATCTTTTTAATGAGAATTGCCTGGCAAAGCACCATACATTGGGTCACAACTCTGCCCAAAGAGGATTTGTGTTTGAGTAGTGACTGAGTATGTATTTGTAGCCTACTATTACTGGGCATTATACGGACCACTAAATGAAAAATTGTCCCTGTCCCAATGAACTTTTAAATCAATTACACAACTCCTTTTTTTTTTTTTTTTTTACAAGCTAAAAGATGGAGTAAGATGCAGACTCTTGTCTTGCTGCTGTGGTTTGTTTGTTTTTATTTCCCCTCCCTGGGCTTTAGGGAGTGTGTTTCTGCTAAGTATTTCTGCAGCTGTTCAAAAGCAATCTTACTGCACAATACAGTATCTGAATAATTGTCTCAGGTGACTATTAAAGTCTACTGCTGCCTCATAAAACCACGAGGAGTAATCTTGCACCACAGCAGAAAATATCCAAGAGCCAACCCTGTGGAGTGTCATTTCTGTTAGGAGAGAGCTACTGCAACTGAGTGAAGATTCAGGAAGGCAGAAAGAGCACAGGGAAGGCTCTGGACCTTAAATTGTTTCTTTTCTTGCCGACTAAGCAGAAGCTGCTGATTGTTAAATATTGAATTGTCTGTATTCGTCTCTGGCCAACTGAAGTCAATGGACATAGAGGAGGACTTTAACCTGTTACACATGGAATGTTTGTCTTCTCCTTTGCCTCTCTGTGTCTCCTTACAGCCTTTTATATACTGCAGTAAAGGAACCCCTTTAAAGCCTAATGTATGGTAATACAGTTTAATTGTGGTTGGTTGGCCTGTCGGGGATAAAATGTGCTGGTTCCAAGCAATTTTGCTGACTCTAAACTTGGCTCTGTATAGAGAGCTGGAGGAGGGGAGATTACTAATAAAAATAGCTGTGCTACCTGGGGAAGCTCTGCATACTGCAAAGGTACTGTTGGAGTAGGCCCTATAATTGCAGATAATCGATTTTTTGAAACAGTGATGTTTGCCTCACACTGACTACACAGCCTGCCTCTTAACCCTTACACAGGAACAACTCACACACAAATGTAACTCCCAGACAAGCACACTTCGGGCACTCTTTTCTAACTTAGCAAAATGCACACTCACTTTGCATTCATTTCACAACTCCTTTCAATTTGTGAGCTGGAGACAGCTGAATTGTTGAAGGCAAAAGTCTCCTGTCTTCCTTTCCCGCAGGATGAAAACAGACACCCAAAATCTGGGTGGCCTGTTTCTTCTCCCCACGTCCTCCGATGTAGCACTTCCACTGAATCCCACACACAGCCCACCAGATCAGTGATACCTGCCTTGGAAGGACAAGTGATTCTTACTGATCAGTATTTTGCTTACATGGAACACTTAAATTCATACTTTCAGATGGTTACTTCTCAAAAATAACCATCTGGGCAATAGTACTCCTCTCCTTCTCTGCCTTCAGCTCTCATAATCATCACCAAAATGCCAGGCAGAAGCTGCTCTATTAGCTAAATAACGGTTCACAACCCATCGGTGATATATATACACACAAATGAAATGTTAAGAAACTCCAATTTTAGATGACTAATAATGTGCATCAGCACCGTTCAGCCTTTTGACACTCAACTGTGATATGGATCCAGTTAAAATTAACAAAGACCAAAGGTTCAGACCATCCTAGAGTGACACAGTACCCCCATGAGAACGAGCTTGCTTCAATCCAGGGGCCAAGCTCTTTCAATGCCTTACATAAATACTTACATCTACATGAGTTGTAAAATGTACGATTTGGGAGAGCCTCAAAAATCAACTTTATAACTTTACTATATCTATAACTACTATTTATCTATAGACATACAAGGTCTGTCTGTTAACAGGTATTTCCAATAACTGTAAAGCTTTTGCTTGTTTACTCTCAGAAATATCTTGTCTGCAGAGATAAGTTGGCAACTTCTTGCTAGATACTTTTTATCATCTCTGTCTTCTCAGTAGCTCACTCAAGCCTTCTTGTGTGCAGTTGGAGTGTCATTGTGGCAAGAAATCTTCCAGTCTGGTTTCCAGCTTTATGATTCCCTTGTGTCTCTAGAGCAGAGCAGTAGTACAATAACAAGTAAAACCCACTGGACTCTTCTATAAATGATCAAAACCTCAATGTCTTAAAAATCATTTTGCTCTCTACACTTTGTCTATTCAGTCTGTGAAGTGAAATTTGAAAAGCATTCTCTTTTATAGTGAGTATTTCCTCCTCCTGCTACTTCAGTGTTATTTTAAGGGATCAGATTTTGTTCTGTGAGCTGTATGTAATAATGCTTAGCAAATAACTCTTTTCATTGGATTATTTTAAAGGAAATATTATGGTGTCTGCAAAATCTGTTTTACGGGCACATGTCGACACTTTCATGTCCTTTAACAATAATACTATCTTGCTTTCCTAATAAAAACAATTGTCCAGCTCACATAGCATCACAAAAGCCGAGTGAAGCTTTCCCCTTCAGTTCAGCACGGGGCTTTAAACACCTCACCACATGTGCATTATTGTCAGCTGCAAAGGTGGTTCTGTGCTGCAGACTTATTTTCAGAATGAGACCACTGCTGCAATATTCTCATGCAGTGAAAGAGGAATCAAGGCAAAAAAAAAAGGTCCATATATAGACCTACTGAAAAGGTTTCCCTATATGCCTATCAATCCCTTTCTGTGTTGTTCCTCAAGTGGGATGTCAAGGTGGCAGGGCAACAGATTACAGATAATTTTCCTGTGTTGGAGTAATTCTTATGATTGTTCTGCCCCTGACTTTTGATCTGGAAGACTGTAAGCAACTTTAGAGGATAACTTGGTAATGACCAGTAAATGAGCTTTGTGGGGTTTCTGCATAATGTATAAATGATGTATAACTGGGCATATAATCAGCAGATGTGACCACTCCTGTGCTTCATGGAGTTTGTATCCCTTTCTCTCACTGCTTGTTGGTCACCACTTACTGTGACTGATCACTGCAATCATATACTATCATTTCTGTCTCACAAATGAGCAGCTGGAATTCTGAAAAAAATGCCGAATTCCAATACTGAGAATTGTTGTCCTCTAAATGGTGGCATGGACAAAAGAGACGGATGGATGGACACTGCTCTTTTGGTGTTAGAAGCTTAACCAAAAGGCAAATTATGCCAGAGAAGCCTTCACTGAGCTATACCCAGCAGGAAGCACTCCCAATGGACCAATAATCCTTTCTTGCTGTTTTTGAAGCAGTTTCCCAGAGAAACCAGACAGCAGCTTCAGATCTTATGAAGAAGAAGTGTGTGAATCACAGTGAAATTGCATAGGTGTCAACATTTGATACGGTGAAAGTGCTTCCCAACCAGAAGGTGTAGGTTTTAATAGAGTAGTACAGAATCTGACTCTGGTCTGTCATACTAAGCATTTTTGTAACACTCGTGGTATTTAAACAGCATTTTAGATTTTAAGTTAAAATATAGACTGAATCTTAGTGTTCATGATTTGTTTTACTCTGTAAAGCATTGGTTTAGTTCATGAAGGAGGCATAATTTGCCAATTTTACTTGAAGAAACAACTAATTTATATTGTCAAGGGGGTGGTGAACTTAAGCAGTGAGTAAAGCTTGAGGTGTAGTGAAAATGTACTGTTGGTACCTTCTTTACCCCTCTAATTATGGTGAATAAATGGAGCCAGAGAAGGAGACAGGACAGAACAAGTCTGATCAATACATGCCTCTCTTCTGCCCTCCCTGCACTTAAAAGAGAATGATTGCACTTATCTGGCCTTCCTGGGGAGTATCTATTCCTTGCTGGAGGTTAAATGAAAAACTCTTTTATTCCTACTTTTATGCTGACCCTAAACTTGTGTCCTGATTCTACTGTCTCTGGCTATATGGACAGTTCTTCAAGTCGATGGGAAAATTGTCATGAAAAAGAGGTGCTCACACGAATGAGGTTTGCAAGATCAAGCCCTTCATGATCAGTATAACCCTGGGCACCGGGCTGATATGGCATCCCTGATTTACAAGAGTAATCCTATTAGCATCCAAGGGACAATTCACATGAGTAAGGACTGTGGGAATGGGCCCCTCAGGAGCAACTATCACCACAGTTATGTATCCAACCTCACTTAGATCACAGCAGTTTTCATATGTTCTACAGGCACTTTATGCTGCCACTGAACTTTGAGAAGAAAATAGACCTTGAGCACAAGTTCACTTCTGCTTTACAGACTATGGCCCCACTTTTGCACTCTTCTTAGTCTCTTCCCTCAAAGAGCCTTCCCTCTAAGAACCTGAACCTTTTAAGTGGTTCAGGGTCTGCATGAAATCTTGGATTCTCTTGTTTCTTTCCTTTTTTCTCCCGCTATTTTTTATCCCTTTATTTCAGTCTTGCTTTTTAAAAATTTTTTACTTTCTCCTTTTCTTTTTTCTTTTCTCATATTTTCTCTGACTTTATTTCCTTTTTCTAATATTTTCTATTTTTCTTTTTTTATTTTATTCCCTTTTTTCTTTTATCTTTTTCTCCTTTCTCTTGCCTTGCCTTCTCCTTACTCTTAATTTATTTTTTATTTCTTTTTCTATTTTTTTCCTCTTTTCTATCTTTTCCCTATCTTGCTTTTTAAAATTTTTTTTCTTTCTCTTTTCTCCTTCTTTCTTCTTTTTCCTCCCTTCCTGTCCTTCTTTCCTCCTATCTTCTTACTTACCAATTAGGGGAATTCAAAGAGGGTAGGAAAAAATTAACAAGGAGTTTGCCTCAAAAGTCAAAGACTGGGAGTATAGCAACTTTTCCAGTTTCAGAACTGTTGTTTTAAAGTCACATAAATCAATCTGAATTTCCAGAATCTGAAAAACTGGAATGTAAAATCCAAAGGAAAGCATGGAATTGTAGATTTTCATGTGCATTTCTTCCTCTTTCTGTTTCCTACCTACAACTAATGAAAATGACCTTTCTCCTGGCTTTCTGGTGTTTCCAGGTGTAGCTCTGATAACTTTGCATAAATCAATTACCAGATTTCCTTCTCAAGTATAATAATGTGTGTTTAGTTTAACTGTTAACTTAATCGGTTTACCTGCTTTTTAAACTGACTGCAGATAAGGATTAGAATGCCAAACAAACAAAAAGGTGGTAATGGAAGATAATTACAGTTTTATTTCAGTCACACCATGTGATTAGGATATGCGTTAGGTATTGCAAAAAAAATTTATGAAGATACAATTCCGGCCTTGAAGTAAGTTACGAGCTGCAGAAATGCTTCCATGTTTTTTGAAATAAATTCATTGCCTGGGATGGACCCATGCTCGTGTGAGGTTTTTTGTTGACTTCAGCAGAAACACTGTTTGCTGTGTTCTTAGTGAGAACAAAGGTTGTTGAACCCAACTTCTACCAACATTTAAAACCAGTTCTGATTCTACAGTTCTTGACCAAATGAGTTTTGCTGTGTTTTATGATTTTAAGAGGAGTCACACAAGTATTTAACATATGAAGCACAGAAGTAACATCAATGAATGCTGAATATAAGTACCTAAGACAAGTTCTTTTTTTTTCTTACCTAAGTTCTTGTTTTCCATAAGGATTCAGCTTTAAAAACTCCGTCCCTTTCTGACTCCGTACGCATCTTTAGGATTATTTCTGAAACCTTTACTGGGCACCTGAGTACACTTTTCTCTGTTTTCTTCAATCTTGCTCATCATGAGCTCCTTACTAACAAACATTGCTCCAGTTGAGGAGGAGTGCTGTGGGAATAGCATAATTCTCTCTGGAAAAGCACCGGCAAGCTCGGACACCAGGTTTCCTCACTTCATCACATTGTACTGCACTGGTAGGAAAACTGTGTGGCCAGCTGTGGAGTTCCTTTATTTTCTGTCTCACTTTGCAAAGCAACATGATGCATATCTATTGGAACACCACTGGTGGCTTGGCAATACAAGCATTTTTTAATTTTTTTTTCCTTTGGTTAAAGTTAAGACGCACCACCACAATGGAGGGGCCGAAATACTTAGACTTTGGGTACTTTTAGGTAAACTTTGAGCTCGCTTGGACTTGGCTGTCACTACCAACACCTGTCTGGGCCACAGCCTTTCGTTCCCCTCTGTCCAAGGGCGTTCACAACAGGGGGGCTTTTCCTTACTAGTTTTTACACGTTTTCCTTCACGTTCTCGCAAGTTTGCCGGGGTCTGGGCCTGATATGCCGCTCCCGGGTGACCGCCCCGGGGCCTGCGGGGCACGG